>JAXGGA010003582.1:0-100298 GCA_038373865.1 Uloborus plumipes
TATACTGCCAATTTGGTCATTCCATTCAAGAGACTGCAGTTTCGTTCTTATTATGAACTCATCAGTCTGGAATTGGAAGTAGAAAAGTTGGAGGCAGATATTGTCTCATCGAAGCTAAAAGTGCCAAATAACTGGAAACTAAATACATAATAAGCATACCAACTAGAGGCCGCAAACACAAGCTATGCCTTAAATTTAAGAGTGTCGTACCATTGCTGTGGCCTCCATTGAGCTATATAGATAAAAGGAGAGACAACTTCCCATGCTTCAGTGTTGAAGCTCGCGGTCCGCATGGAAGGATACAGTGCAGCGTGGTTTCGAAACGAGTACGGCATAACACTGACAACGAATGTATGGCGGGCTACGGAGAATCTCTCGCCATGTGATAATTTTTTCAAATTGTTTGATAAATTTCAGAGAAAGGAGCCTTAAGAGCCATTATTTTGAAATTCAGACAAGGTGTGGCAGTGACCATTTTTGATTTTCCTCATTTTTTTATATGTCAAAGTAGGTCATGAAAAATGAACATTCTGAAGTTTGCAGGCCCCCAAAAAATTTTGTTCGCTCGGTAAAAATTCCCAAAGTTTGATGTTATGCAGCGCTTTTTTAGTAAAACCGCTGAAAGACGCATTTCAGTGCGCTGTAGTTTTTAACAGAAACGCCACCCCATGGTTATGTTTACATTTATTGATTGTAAAATGTGTAGTTATGAGGACCCCATAGTTATTTGGGTTGGGGTGTGTTTCTTTCTTCAGTTAAGGGGCGACAAAGTATGATTTTTAGACCATTTTCGCTCGTCTTTGAACTGTGTTATTTCCCTCCTAAAAGCAACCCATCGAAATTTTTTTAACATGTACTGAAAATTTATACTATGAAGAGAATATGTGGTTCGAAAATTGTTTAATATCTCATTGCTTTAAAGAGAAAAAGACTTAGACATTTTTCAAATTTTCAAAATTTGCGGTTTTTTGATCGCATTTAACTCAAAACAGCAACTCTAGGAAAAAAAAGCTTTTATGGATTATGGAACCTACAGATGTGTAGAATAACGTTAAAAAGAAAGTCGCGTGGGGTCTCGTCTCGTTTTCAAGAAAATAAATTTTTTTTGTAGCTCATTTTAATGCTTTTTTCTCATAGTAAAATGTGTCCATCAAGTAGGTCAAATCTGCTGAACCTCTAAGTATATAGTAATGATATATTTAAATTTGTATAGGGAAAGAGAAAAAGACTAAAAACACTTAATTTTGTCTAATTTTTTTTTAATTTTTAATTTTTTAATTGAAATTAACTCAAAAAACGTGAAATCCTGAGACTATTATTGAATGCACATATTACTAGCTTTGAAATATTGGAAAAAGTAAATTCGGTGAGGTATCTTCAGATGTATTCTAGTGGGAGGTCACAGTGACTTCCCGAAAAATGTCATGATCAAAAAATTTTGCTGACAATTCGGCAAATTTGGAAACTATATTGCAACATTGAGATTTTTTAATGATACATTTTTGTCATGTGTGCTTGATCGTATTCTGTAAAAATTTAAGTTCCAGAGCCCATGAGTATCTTATACTTCTCAAGAAGATGTTCTTAATTTGCCAAAGGAATTTGCCAATTTTTCCGAATGATAAAATACGATAAAGCCCACATGTAAAAAATAAATAAATAAATAGAAAATTTCTATATATTGCAGTATTGTTTCTAAAGTTTCTAAATCTTCATAAAAATTTTCCGAATATGAAATTTTTCTGGAGGTCACCGTGACCTCCTTTGACTTTCCATTGGTGAGCCTCTAAAAATACCTCACAGTATTTACTTTATCGAATATTTACAGTCATTGCCAGCTAGTAATATGTAAATTCAATAATTCCCTCATTAACGATTTATCGTTTTTTAATATAATTGCAATAAGAAGCTAAAAGTTCTAAAAATTCAGACACAATTAACTGCTGTGATTCTTTTTCACTATTACTATACACTCAAAAATTACTATACACACATACATAAATTATCATCATGTATTTTAAATTTTAGCAGATCTGACCTACATACTGGACACATTTTATTACTGGAGAACGCATTAAAATCTGCTACACATTTTTTTTCTGTAAAACTAGAAGAGACCCCTGGCCGCTTTATTTTGTACGTCGTTTTACACATATGTAGGTATCATATAATATAAAAAAATAATCATAACACGTAAAAAATAAATAAATAGAAAAGTTCAATGCTGCACTATTGTTTCCAATTTGTCGAATCATCAGCGAAATTTTTTGATCATAAAATTTTTCGGGAGGTCACTGTGACCTCCCACTAGAATACATCTGAAGATACCTCACCGAATTTACTTTTCCAATATTTCAAAGCTAGTAGTATGTGCATTCAATAATAGTCTCAGGATTTCACGTTTTTTGAGTTAATTGCAATTAAAAAACTAAAAATTATAAAAAAAATTTGACAAAATTAAGTGTTTTTAGTCCTCTTTCCTTATACAAATTTAAATATATCTTTACTATATACTTAGAGTTTCAGCAGATTTGACCTACTTGATGGACACATTTTACTATGAGAAAAAAGCATTAAAATGAGCTACAAAAAAAAATATTTTCTTGAAAACGAGACGAGACCCCACGCAACTTTCTTTTTTACGTTATTCTACACATCTGTAGGTTTCATAATCCATAAAAGCTTTTTTTTCCTAGAGTTGCTGTTTTGAATTAAATGCGATCAAAAAACCGCAAATTTTGAAAATTTGAAAAATGTCTAAGTCTTTTTCTCTTTAAAGCAATGAGATATTAAACAATTTTCGGACCACATATTCTCTTCATAGTATAAATTTTCGGTACATGTTAAAAAATTTTCGATGGGTTGCTTTTAGGGGGAAATAACGCAGTTCAAAGTCGAGCGAAAATGGTCTAAAAACCATACTTTGCGGCACCTTAACTGAAGAAAGAACACACACCCCAACCCAAATAACTATGGGGTCCTCATAACTACACATTGTACAATCAATAAAGGTAAACATAACCATGGGATGGCGTTTCTGTAAAAAACTACAGCGCACTGAAATGCGTCTTTCAGCAATTTTACCAAAAAAACGCTGCATAACATCAAACTTTGGGAATTTTTACTGAGCGAACGAAATTTTTTGGGGGGCTGCAAACTTCAGAATGTTCATTTCTCATGACCTACTTTGACATATAAAAAAATGAGGAAAATCAAAAATGGTCACTGCCAAAATTTCCCTTTTTTGTTCGATTTTCAAAATAATAGCTCTTAAAACATGGTTCATTCTTGCTCAGCATACGGATGCACCAATAGGTGGACTAAAGAAAAGAAAATTAAGTTTCACAGGTAAGAAAATTATGTTTTTTATTGTCCATACTGATCTGTAGACAGCATAGCTTTGTATCGGAATGTTCGAAGTGCTAGAAAGTCTTCAAAATTATTGTTTTCAACGGTGTTTATTTTGTTTAAACTTCATATAATGTTTCTATCGATCTATCTATATACGTTTGTGCTTACATTTGATATATTCTTTGTAGCTTTATATGCATTTTTTTTTTACTATCGCACGAGCTCGCTAAGGTGATGCTATAAAATGATTATAACAATAAATATGCTTGGATTCCTTGCTTTGAAATACATGGACTTTCCCCCCCCTGAAGACTGCACTAAATACCCTATTTGGCCAAATATTCGACATTTAGTGTAACTTTTTTAATGTTAATTACAATTTTTGAAAGTGCATATTTATTTTGTGCCAGTTTTACTTCATAAAGTGAATTACATAATTAAGTATGATTATTAATTTAAATTAGGTCAATATAAAATGATGAATGAATTCATGTTAATCTAATTGTGCATAAATTGATTACTATATCCTTATTCGGGCATCATAGTAAAGCTTTAAAAAATAACTGTATGCTCCCTGTGCTCAGGGTTGCAAAAAACCTGGGTTTTTTGCAAAAAACCCAACCCGGGCGGGTTTTATTGGGTTTTTTAGGGTTTTATTGGTTTTTTTTAGATTTATTGTTTCTTTTGCTTGTTGAAAAAGGAAAATGTGGGGGTGAAGGGATTACTATGTTTAAAAAAGAATTAATTTAGAATGAGATTTTTATTTTTGTCTTAATTTAATATGCAATTAATTTGCATTTAAATAATGTAAATAAATCATCATAAAAGACAAAGTAACAAATAACATTTGAAAATTACTTTAAAGGATTAGTTTACACTTTTTTATTATGCCACCACCACCCAAGTTACATCATAGATAAATGTAAAAAAAAAAAAATAATGAAATGTAACGATATTTAGTAATAATTTGTGCTCAATTCTCGTAGTTATTAGGATGAAGATGTAACATTTTAAAATGAATTTTGTAACATTATCTTCTTTTCCCGTAATATTACTCGAGGCCATTGCCAACTGTAAACAAAACAATTGTTAGCATCGGCAGAAAAGAAATTGCCTTAGTGTTTTATATATACATTTCATGGGTAGACGTATAAGTTTCAATAGATAGGGTAACTTTTTTAAATACAATGGATAAAATCTAATATAAAAAGTGCTGAATATGAAATTAACCTCACTAATTTTAAAAAACCCAATAAAACCCGCTTTTGTGCGGGTTTTATTGGATTTTTTAAAGTGGGTTTTACCCAAAAAAAACCCAGGTGGTTTTTTTTGGGGCAGGTGGGTTTTTTGCAACCCTGCCTGTGCTTTAAATTTGTTGCAAACTGCACTCTCTCCTCACACAAAAAGAAGACATTAAAGAACAGTGAATAAAAGAATCAAAGTATAACAGCACTGGGAAAATTTTGGAGAAAGAAACTAGAAAAATATACTTAAATCTAATGTGCAATTTCCAGTGTTTGGTGAGAAGCAGTAAACTTTGTTTATGCCTACGTTTTTCTATACAAATTAGTTTACTTTCTGAATTTTTTTCTGCTTTGGTTTTCACTTCGTTTCACTCAAAATGCCTGCAATTACGTATTACATAATATGTACGTGTGTGTTACGCAGAGATGGCGCTAGGAAATGCCCGACAAGGGGGCAAGCTTGCCCGACAGGGGGGCACAGGTATAATTTAAAACTTAGTCACGAAAACTAAGTTTCTTATAATATGCAGTTAATTTTAATTGAAGGGATGGGGTTCGGGACTCTCCATCGTAAAATTTTTGAAGTTGAAGTAAAAAAATAGCTATTATAAGCATATTTGATAGCGTTAGAAAAAAAGTTTGGTTTCGGTGACTCTCCTGCGAAAAATTCGAAATTGAGGTTTAAAAATAGCATTTTAAACGAGTTTAATGATTGGGGTAGGAGCACTCCCCTGAAAATTTTTCGAAATTTAAACCCCAAAATAAAGAATTGTTTTCAGGCAATTATCGTGGATGACGGAGGATATTGCTCATCCTCGGGACTTTTTTGAAATTCAAGTCCTAAAAACGCTATTTTAGACAATCTTTAATTATGTAGAGGGGCAATGGTGCACTACACTGGATATATATGCTTTTAGAATGTTAGGAAGATCTTAAATCGAAGACTGTTTCAGCAGAACTTACGTTCATTCAAAAGAGATACGACGGCAGCAACTCGATGTAGTCCTGGAGGTTCTCGTGTTCGAAATTAGTCTGGAATTGCGTACATCGTCACTCTAATGAGAATATCTTAAGAAAAAATAAAGTTTTTTCAGTTAAATGATTTTATTGCGATAATTTTGCTGATCTGTCGGAATCAGAAAAGATTTCGGCACTTAGATTTCTGTCGGAAAATTTGATCGTCGGAAAAATTTTCCCGACGAAGTTAGAAATTTGCCCCGATGGGGGGGGGGGGGGGCAAGACGTTTCCGACAGGGGGGCAATTGCCCCCCCTGCCCCATAGCTAGCGCCGCCACTGGTATTACAGGGTTGAAGCTGAGTTTAACCCTTCACTGCACGGTGTGCCAGATCTGGCACAAACCAAATAAACCCTCATATATTCCTATGATTTTTAAATACAGTTAAACTGAGCTTTGCGCCCCTTCTGGAACATTGCTATAATAGTTTAGTGTGATGTTTATGTACTAGTTAGTTGCACTAGTCTAGGTATTACAGTTCTTGCTTTTTAAAGAAAGAGTGCCTGCATTTCCGTTAGAAGTGTGCTTAGTCATTATTTCCTTTGTTCTAAAAATGTTTAAATACACTTAGTGGAAAGTTTGTTTATACCACTTATGGCACAAAACACATTGTAGATTATTACTTATCGGTATACAAAGCATATGCTATGTGCTTTGTGCCATATATAGAACAAACAATTAAAACATCATTTTTGGTGCACATTTTTAAGATTAATTTTTTTCTTCATTTTTCCTGAACTCAGGGCTATTTAAAAGGTAACAAATGATTTTTTTCATTAAAATATAAAAAATCGTGCAGTGAAGGGTTAAAAATTCTGTAGCAAAAAAGCTAAATTGGAGAAAAGGCTTTAGAAAAATACTAAAATGCATTGTTTTTTGTTGTTACATATGTTGTTGGTGCAAAAAAGTACAAAAATATTTTATTTTTTAAAAAAAAGTTTAAAATTAGACGTATTTTATTATTCAAATAATGAGTTTTATTCTGGGGTGCTTGTGATCTGAAAATTTTGGACTGCTGTTTCCGAAAATTTTGAACTGCCGTTACTGATGTCCGTTATTTGGTTCTTTCTTTCATTTCTGAAGAATAATAGTATTGCAAGGTGCTTAAAAAAATATAGTTACAGATTTTTACGAATGTGTGTGTGGGGGAAGGGCTCATCTTTTAGAAAATTTCGTCAAGTCTTCAGAAAATTTTACTGGAGTCATTCTTTCACCACTGGTTCTATCTTAAAAAAAAATAAGCGCCTATAGCAGTTATTATTCCCCATTACGACATCAAAAACATTGTAAAAAGAAGTAATAAATGCTAACAATTGATCTCGAAATATATGGGACACGATAATGTTGGAAATAAAGTGTTTTTGATTGAAAACTTGCTCTAAAGCCATCGCTTTGCTATGCACACTTTAATAAGATTGCACGTCCAAAGAAATCGCTATCTAAGCTGTTGGTAACGGATTCAGCATTAGTTAACGTCTATTAATTATTGGGAGAGTGTTTAGTAAAGCGTTGCAAGCTTGATCTCGCTTTTTTTTTTTATCGATAACACCGCACTGCAGGCAATAAAGCAAGCGATCTAATAGTTAAAGAGCGGTAAAGAGTGCGTCTTTTGCCATACTCGTTTCCCAAGGTGTGACGCGGTCAGAGCAGACGACGGACCGCTGAGATCTCTCTCCTCTTATCTTTATAGCTCAATGGTGACCTCTGACTGGGATGCTAATTCTGTTTCAGCTACACAAGTTTTTTGGCACTTAACTTCTATAAGAGAATATCTGCCTCCAGTTTGATTACTTCCTATTCCAGACTGATGAGTCCACAATAAGGACGAAACTGCAGTCTCTGGGTGGAATGAACGAGTTGGCTGTATATCACATATATTTGGTTTTTATTTCAAAGTCAGAACACACAAAATTACAGGAGAATGTGAGCATTTACTTCTTCAGTGTTTGTTTAAAACAGTTAAACTAAAATCGAGGAAAATGAGCATTTTTGTATATAAAAATAAGCAGGGTGTCAATGATTTAAATCGCGATTTAAATCAATTGATTTTTTTAAAAAAATCATTGATTTAAATCACTTTTTATTTTAATCCTTAAAAAATTCTCTTGGACAATCCCAATTTCATTATTTTTACCATTTTCTTTTAGAGCTTTGATTTCCATCTAATAAATGGAAAAGTAATCCTACTCATCCCCCTGCACAGATGCTGGAAGGTTGCAGTTCAAATAATATGTATGCACAAATAGTGCTATTTGTTGTCTAATATGTGAAATAAAGAAAATACATGCAGGTGCAGGGCAGGTGTTGCAAAGAGTGAATTGAGGGGGAGGGACATGATAGAATGTGTGTGATATACTTTCAGTGAAAAGAAAAAACAAAAACAACCAAACAGAAGATGAATTTTCTATGCCTTGCATTAGCAACTGGGGGGGGGGGGGCAGTCTTTATTAGTGGCTGAAATGGAACATATTCCAGCTTTACAAAACAAAAGCAAAATAAAGAGGGGGGGGGCTGAATGAAGTGAGGATTGGGTTGAGCTTCCTGCCCCATTTGATTTTTATCCTAGCTAGTAGACAGGATTATTTTCAGATTGGCTCCTAACACTTTTTTCTGGGTTTCTTACTGGTGAAGCTTTACTTCAAAGGTGTTTTTGTATTTTTAAAAACTTAAAGGTAAGTTGTTCATAAATAAAAATTAATTAATAACTGAAATTTCTAATTTTTTTAAAAAAAATCAAAAAAATCCGATTTAAATAAAAAAAAATCTGATTTAAATAAAAAAAATCCGATTTTTTTGATTTTTTTAAAAAAATCATTGATTTTTTTACACCCTGAAAATAAGTTTATCTCAATACATAAAATTACGTGTCCCTGTATTTATGGCCAATGGACTCCTCAGCTACTGAACCGATTTTAACCAAATTTTGCACGCAGTTTCAATTTGGTCCAACTTAAATGATAGGGTAGTTTTTATCTCAATTTAGGACTGCAATATATTTTTCATTGCAAATTATCTATTTAGCTAAAATGTCTTATTGACTACATAATTACTACATATTAAGCGACATAAAGCCCACGTTCTGGCAGCTTCCGGAGCACACGGTGCGTTGAGTGTTATTGACTTTTTGTGAAGTAAACTATAAACAAACGCGTTGCTTCCCTTGAAATTTACACTGCTCGACATTGAAAATGCAACACCAAGAAGGAGTGGTCAGAAATTCATGCAAATTTTACCGTAGACGAACGTCACTGAGTTATGCAAATGATATGAAATGCACAGTTCTTCAACACGCGTGAAGTAAGATATAAGAGAATGAAGTTGAAAAGTGGGCTATGTTCATGTTGGTTTTTCTGCCAGACTAATTATTGGAGAAATTTGGTTTTTGTCTCGAAGGATACGTGTGATAGGAGGAAATGCCAGGCCGTCCTCAACGAAGACACTTCCACCATATAGACGACTTTACAAGGGGTATGGGGATCGGACTGAGAAGGGGAGGTTGGTCCATACGTCAAATTGCAGCTGATACCCACATGGATGCAAGCACTGTGCATCGGCTGTATCGGAGATGGTTGGAAAGAGGAAATGTAGCCACATTGAGGGGTGCAGGTGCAGCCAGAGTGACGTCAGACCGCTTGGATCGACGGATTCACCGACAAGCTGTGGCGGACCCGCAAGTCACTTGTACGTCGATTCTGCAGCACGTGCAAGGTATCCTGTGTCGACCAGAACCATTTCCCGTCGACTGGTTGCACGTGGCCTGCAATCACGGCGCCCGCTAAGAAGACTGCCATTGACCTCACAGCACAGACTCCAACGTTTGGAATGGTGCCGGACCAGAGCGACGTGGATGGCAGAATGGCAAACCGTAGTGTTCTCAGATGAATCCCGCTTCTGTTTGTCCAGCGATAGTCATTGCATACGTGTGTGGCGTCGACGTGGAGAAAGATCGAATCTGGCAGTAACTGTCGAACGCCCCACAGCGCGACATAATGGTTTGGGGCGCTATTGCATACAATTCCGTATCACCTCTAGTTCGTATTCGGGGCACTATGACGGCCCAACGATATGTAGATAATGTACTGCGGCCGGTGGCAATCCCCTACCTTCAGGGTCTGCCGAATGCAATTTTTCAACAGGATAACGCCCGGCCTCACAGTGCTCGAATCAGCCAACATGCTCTACGAGGTGTACAGATGCTTTCCTGACCACCATACTCTCCTGACTTGTCACCAATCGAACATGTGTGGGACGTGATTGGACGCCGTTTGCAGAACCTGTCACTGCCTCGTTCAGAGGACGAACTGTGGCCAGGAACGTGCCAACAGGGGGGGCAGGGGGTTTTATTGCCCCCCCCAGTCTTTGAAGGAGGAGGGGCAAATTTCATTTATCGCCCCTCCCCCCTAGTCATTAAACATTTGAAAAACTATTGGTGCGGATATAATTGATAGCTCCGCAATTCCCAAAAACGTTTAACAACAGGCGGGCTTCATAAGTAAGGTCTTTGAGTAAGTTTTTCTGAATTTTTATCTTTTGCTTTGTACTTGTCGCGGTATGTTTTGCTTTGTACTTGGGGCGGTATGCTAGGTCCTGGTGGTATACTTTGCTTTATACTTGGGATGTTATGCTGTAGAATTGGGCGTTTATGCAGACTCACTGGAGTCAATCATCATTTACTCATCAGCAAATATAATTGCTGGTTTATCTTTCCTTCGATTGCAGCTATATATACATTCTACCAATCGGAAGCAGAAGTATCGTTTCAAGTTGCAAAGATTCAAACCTTCAGCATTTGTTAAAAAAAAATCACGAGATTAGAAATTGTATGTGCCTGTGGTAAACTTAATTAGCCAGCAGTGCCAAAACCAGCAAAAAGAAGCAAAAAGGGCCTTAGTACTATAATAAGTTCCATTCGCTACTTAGTTCACACAGGACAAGCTCTTCGAGGATGAAAAAGTGACAGTGGTAAATTGCTTAAGTAGCCAGTAGAATTTTCGCTCCTTGTGAGCAGTTTGCTAAAGTTCTGCAAAAACCTGGCTATACTGTCAAAAAGGCAATTACATGTGCCCAACTTCTGTCAGACACGCTTTTGAATATGCAAACAGAAGAAAATTTTGATTGTCTCTGAACAGAAACTAAGGAAACAGCGGAACTGTTAGGTTTGGAGCTACTACAGAAATCGCGAGAAAGAAAGGTTCCACGTTCTTTAGAGCGCTCCAACGTGTCTGACAATTCAATTGCTGCGAATTTAACAGAAACTGTTCAACTCCGACAATGCTTTTTCGAAGTAATGGACATAGTAATTGAAGAAATTAAAAAGTGGTTTCACCAAACTGGAATGATGAATATTGTTCAGCTAGAAGAAGTGCTGACAAGTACAACAAGAGGAAGTCCCTTGCAAGAAAAATTGGGTATTCATGCAAGTGACTTCGATATCGAAAAGTTAGAGGCCCAATTAATTCTGCTACCCTCTGTAACAAAGGGAGAATTATCTTCCTTTGATATTTGCGAAAAAATGGTAGCAGAATCAAGTACCGTTAGACAGCTACTGAGTGAAGTTTTTAAATTAGTTGAACTTATTCCATTTGCAAGGAATTTATCTGCAGAACCGCCGAAAGAATAAAATAATTTTGGAAAAAAATAGAACCGACTTCAGTTGGAAATTGCTCTAAAAAGTAAAAAATAATTTTTTTCTTTGAACACCATCGAAACTACTTTTAAACATAAGTTTTGAAGTGGGCGCAAAAACAATGTACAGAATCATACGCAACTATAATTCAACTATGTACATTTTAATGGATCCAGGTTCTTTAAAAGCATTCGCATACATTTCATTCATTACCACACATTCGTGTAATGGTACAAATATTCTGATTTTAATTTTTAATGGTTTCTCCGAAAAATGTTGGCAAAATATGGTTAAATATCATTTGACCTATCGTTTTTGCGCCGACTTCAAAGCTTATGTTTAAAAGTAGTTTCGATGGTGTTCAAAGAAAAAAATTATTTTTTACTTTTTAGAGCAATTTCCAACTGAAGTCGGTTCTATTTTTTTCCAAAATTATTTTATTTTATTCTTTTTAGTGTAAGTGTACTTATGAAATAAGGTAATGTTTCCATTACGGAACTTAACCTAATTTTCTTAAGTAAATGCTCCATAAAATAAACTGAAAAAAAGGAAGAAACTATCAACGCGTCTGAAATTATAAACGATTGACACTAAAAAATAATCTTTGTTATTCTCTGGTATTTATTTGTATACTAGCTTAATCAAAGCCATTTAAATATCAACGGTTTGTCAACTAATTTATATTTCAAAGCAATTCTAGTTTCTCGTTGTTTATAAGATTTTAACACATACTACGTACGTTACCGCTAATGAGTTTCATGTTAGATTAAGTTAAGCCTTGGTTCAAATTTTTCATCATGATTACTATTAATATTGCTGTTGCGAGGCAAAAAATTTTTGCAACAATGTATTGAAAATTTAATCATTTAATGAGGAAATGACATGAAATTTACTGTTTTCCATAATAACTTTTTTTCTAGTAAACAAATATCGTCATATGAGTACATGGTACCTAAGTTACACCATTTCCTATCGATTTAAAAAAAAATCGTCCAAATCGGTTCAGTAGATCCGCTGTTATGTGCGAACAAACAAAAAAAAAACATACGCTTTGAATTGATAACCTCCTCCTTTGTTGAAGTCGGTTAAAAATTAATAAAGTAGGTTCATTTTCAAATTTCGGCTTCCAAACTTTCTCATCTTTTTTACACGAGAACTAAAGAGCTTTTGAGATTTTGATTATTTATTTAGCAATCTCTGCACTTTATGAATGAATAATACAGTCCCGCATTTCCTCCACCAATCACATTTAAAGGGATATTTGCATAAAATCTGACTATTGTCTAAACTTTTGCAACAATGTAAAAAAAATGTCTTTTGTAATATCCAAAATTTGATTCCAGTTATAGTTATAAGAACTCCAGACACGTATTTGGGACCATATTGTGTACCTGCAGTAGAAATTTGAAAGCATTTCGTTGAATAGTTTTCTTTTTATTCAAATATTTGCATTTTGTCTAAACTTTTGCATCGCAGTGTATAGACAGGCCGACCGCATCAAGATTAAGTTTCACCACTTTGGATCCAACTTATTTACTTTTACTTTCAATTTTTCATTGTTGCAAGCTGGGGTTACCAGAAAAAAGTTTTGGCACATTGCTAAGCTTTGCTAAATCCACGTGATGCTAATAATTGCTCACAGTGAAAAATTACCAAAACGCGATACTTTGCCAGAAAACACAACCACTCGAGCACTCAAACACGCGCTGGATCCAAAGCGGTCAAACTTAATCTTGATGAGTCGGCTCATCTATATTGGGGCCTTACCCCACAGCACCTACAGACTCGGCCAAAAAATTCGAACGTATCCCAGTAAAATGCACCTCGAAGGCCAAATTTTGAATTTCGAATTAGTTATTTTTAAATTAATTAATTAGTCTCATTTTTGGTGTATCCGCCATAATTGAGGGGGGAAAACCTTCCCTCACCTCAAAACATTATATATCGCTGGAAAGGGTTTTTTTTCTGAAAAAGAAAAGTTTTAGCACGTTTCTGTCCGTTAATTAGAACAGGAGATATTAATTAATCAAATTTAGTCAATTTTCAAGGCTTAACTATGTACGCAATACTGAAACACTAGGTCCATTTTCCAGATCAGCTGATCTTTTGGCCCTGAAGTTACTTTGTGGTTTAAATTAGCGTATAGATTTAAGCCTTGAAAATTTATTCAATTTGATTAATTAATATCTCCTGTTACTTACTTAACTTTCTGTCTTTTATATTTATTTGGCGAATTGATTTAAACTTTAACATGGCTTTAAGTGGAATTTAAAAGGTTGTGGAGTGCATTTGAGCTAAAGGATATAATAATTTTTCGTTAGAGGGGATTGGAGTGAATTTAAATTTATTCAGTTGACTTCCTCAAAATTCGGTGTTACCGAAAAGTTCAGAATGGAACTATCATTGTAAAAAAATAGTGATGGCTTTTCAGTTACTCTTTTCTTATTTGGCGTCTTAAAGTTCGGCCACAATCGAAACATTTACCAAACCTCCCAGCCTGTGAAACAATAATTTCTCCAAATCAAAGAAAAAGAAAACGCTCTGGGAAGGAACAGTAGTTGTTTGCAGTCTAAAGAGTACTTTATTGCATGTTTAAAACAAGTATTTAATGCCGCTATCACTAAATTTTTAACAATAATAGTTCCATTCTGACATTTTCATTAACACAGCTATTCAGTTACTCTGCGTATTTGGCGTCGTAAAGTTTGGCAACAATCGAGAAATTTATCAAACCTCCCAGCCACTGAAATCTTGCTTTTTTGAGGGTCACTGTTAGATTATAATTACTTCAAAGAGATGGCGCGAAGGACATTATATTTCTTTCCTTTTATGTTCACATTAAAATCATGGAAGAATGGTTGTGGCTGAGCTACCTGATACAATCGGTTCCCTATGTTAATAAATTTAGATTTGGCGACCAATTTTACATTGAAATTACGGTTAAATCGGTGAATTATATTAAATTTCAAGGGCAATATTGCTATGTTAGTTGAGAGTTTTCGAAAATCTTAGCACTACAGTTGTGTCAAAAGTTCCATTGAAACATAAAAATTTCGCTAAAAATAAATAAGTTCGTCACACAAACACACACGAAAAGAAGAAAAGTCTTAAGAGTGAGTTAAACTTTATTTAGTTAACTTCCTTTGCATTTATTGCACGGGCATCGCCGTGCGGGTACTGCTAGTTATATATATACAAAAGTTAGTTTGGATGGATTTATGGATGGAGCAGTCAGTTGATAAGCAGTCCAAAAAAATTATCTTCTTAACTAAGCCTTTTTTGAGCCTCTGTCGCCGGGTGACATAAAGCACATGTTCTGACAGCTTCTGGAGCGCAGTAAAATAGGTTGTAAATACAGAAACAATAATGGATGATTAATGTAGGTACTTAATTTTTTTTTCTTTCCATTTTCTAATAAAAAAAACTTAATAAATTCAAAAATTTGCTTATTTATTGCCTTTAAGGCGGAACAGAGTTCGCCGGGTCAGCTAGTTTGCATATAAAAATTTTAATGAAGGTTTCTAAAGTGTCAAAACAAAAAACTTTAGTGCCATTTTCTATGAATCAAGGACATACATAACAGAATATAAAAACATGTGGTACTTATGTATTAACTCCACCAATGCTGCAGATTTGACAGTTAAAACATATTTGGTGGTGTATTTGGCGTTTTATTTTTGTGGTTTGAGATAATTACGTGAATGAGAGAACAACAACCGCCAAAAAAATCCCCGCCAAATAAACCACTTAAATCTGTTTTAACCGCCAAATCAATATAGCTGCAGTGGAGTTAATACGTAAGTACCAAACATTTTTAGTAAATAAATACCAATATCCCCAAAAATATTTTTATAAATCAGTAACATTTTCAGAAGAAAATGAATTTTCCTCAAAGACAAGATTAATTGTATTTTAAAACGAGGAAAAATTTACTCTTCAAGTCAATCAAGGGTCTCAACAGGCCCATCATTTGGGAGGGGGGGCAGGGGGGTTAATTGCAGCTTTGGGAAATCAATGTATTTAGGTCCCCTTTTGTTTATTATTTTTATGAACAACATTCATGAAAATGTTTCTGGAAACATGAATTGTTTTGCTGATGATGTAAAAATCATGGGGGTTGTAGAAAACGACGAACAAGTAAATAAGCTGCAACAGGATTTGGATCATATAACTAAATGGGCAGACAAGTGGGGTATGGCAGTTAATGTTGGGAAATGTCAAGTGCTGCATTTAGGTCATGCGAATAAGCATACAAGCTATTATTTACAGGGTTCAGTCATTAGTAAGACAGATAATGTTATGGATCTAGGTGTCTTAATAAATCAGGACTTCAAGTTCAGCCAACAGTGCAGTATAGCTAGTAACACAGCCAATAGGATGCTTGGGTTTATTAATAGATCTATTTCAAACAAATCTAAAAAGGTTATTCTGCCTCTATATAGAAGTTTGGTAAGACCTCATTTGGAGTATGCTGTTCAGTTTTGGTCTCCTTATCTGAAGAAAGATATTAATGTATTAGAAAGGGTACAAAGAAGGGCTACAAGGTTAGTAAACGGATTTTCTAATCTAGACTATGATTCCAGACTTAGAATGCTTAATATGTATACGTATAGTCTTGAGCAAAGGAGAACCAGAGGGGATATGATTCAGTTATTTAAATTTATTAAAATGAATGATGTTGCAGGGTTGGATTTTTGCACGGAAAGCAGGACAAGAGGTCATTGTTTTAAGCTATTTAAACCTCAGGCTAACCTGGAAATTCGAAAAAATTACTACTTTAGCAGGGTAGTGGGAACTTGGAACAGTTTACCGGAAGAGGCAGTAAGGAGCAATGGAGTAGATAGCTTTAAGAGGGCCATTGATCTTCATTGGGGTCTTTAATTTGACTAGGACCAGCCCAGTTGGGCCCAGAGCCTGCTGCTGGTCATCGCATTTGTATTTGTATTTGTATATAAGTGGGGCGTGCTTTTTGTCGTTTTTCAATGAAATTCAACAAGTTTGTGCACCCTTCGACCCCCCTGCCCCCGAAAACTTTAAATGACAGGACTGGTCACAATCATGAGTCAGGATAGAACAGCTTTGATGGATCGAGAACTTATGGTGTCAAATTTTGCACCTGGGAATCTGAACTAAAGATTTTCCTTTAAACGTGCTTTTCCCAATACAACATTAAAATTCTTGTGGAATGCTAAATATATGACAGTAATAAAAATTCAATATATTTTTAATAAACTGCTTTGAAAAAATACTTACCATTACTTGATTTCAAATCCCGATGAATTAATGAAACTGGCGCTTCATAATGAAGATAATTCATCCCTCTGGCTATTTGTATAGCCCAGTCAACAAGCACATCAGGTGGTATTTTCCTCCCACTTAACACTCGATTTAAAGATCCTCCACGGGCATATTCCATCACTAAACACAAATTGGGTTCTTCAAGACAAACACCTTTTAGAGTTACAATATTAGGGTGATTTAGCAACCAGAAGAGTTTAGCTTCTTGCCTGACATTTTCAGTAGTTACACTAATATCTTCATCAGGATCTTGTCTAGCAGCTTTAACAGCAACTTCCTGTCCTTTCCAAGATCCTCTATATACTTTTCCAAATCCGCCGACACCAATTACTTCTTCCAGTTCTAAATCGGAGAAAAGAATTTCGAACACTCGTCCATTATTGCCTACATGATCTAAATGATTGACATCTTGTTGAGTCACGAAATTGCTAGGGAATATCCCAACTTTATCACCAATTTTACCCGTCCACCAACCTTCATCACCAGATATTTTAGAATCTTTGGACAATACTTCCACCTGCTCGCCCCGTCGTAATGATAACTCATCATCTCCTGAAGCTTCGTAATCGTAAACAGCTGTCCAAAATCTATTTTTGTCTTCACGACCATGATCGCCTCCAATATTAACTTGATTAGATTCCATGGAAAGGACAGGAATGAAGAAAATAAATTATATACAGCTGCTAAGATGCAAACCCCTCATGTTTAAGTATATTTAAACGAGGGGAAAAGCTCGCATACTGGAAGCGAGCTAGCGGCTTAACATTAGGATGATCAGATGATCTACCGACAGTAGTATTCATTTACATAGATTTAACTGACAAACGCATAACTGTTTGGCAAGAAAATAGCAATATTATGAAAAGTTTTATTTACAAAATGATGGGAGTAATCATCACGACTTTCAAGCTGAATTCTCCCTATTAAGAGAGACATATCAGCATCTTTTCACCTCACAACAAACAAATTTTCGCCATGATAAATTTCACTGCTACCGTAGCGTAGATAGTTTCGTTGTGGAGATGCCATATTCACAGGTTTGAGTGTTTAGCCCTCTGTGTGACATTTGAAATTTCTTACGAAAGTTTTGAAATATTTTTCAATTGAAAAAAGGCGTCAAATATTTTTACAATGCTTTCAAAAGCAAATTCTGAAGAAAATTCAGTGGTATACTTTTGGTTGGATAAGCCTCAAATTTAGTTTCGCTTTCATCATCATCATCAACATCCGGCGTTTGTATTTGTTTTTGTTTACATCCCATAATACAATCCCCGTGCCTCAGCAAAATGTTAAGACAACTTTTAACCCTATCTAATTTTAAATTTATTCAAAAATATCCAAAATTTCGGCAAAAAGCTACAAGACCACCAAAGATTGGTAATGTAAGTGTTGTGAAAATACCATAAAAATAGGCATAAAATAAATGAAAAGTTTAAGAACCATTCACCTAAATCGTGCAAAAGCGGAGCGAAAATTAATTTAAAAAAAACCTTTTTTCTCACCCTAATTTGAAATTTTAATAAAAATCCATATGAAAATGTTTATTGTTTTCTGCTTAGGTTTAATTTTCAAAAATTGATGTTTTATCAAATTTTTCCAGCTGCTATCCAGTTCCTATGTTAAGTTCCATTTAGTAGTCAATTATATAATTGAAATTACGTTTTTTGTTAATCTTATGTTAATTTGTTTCCAAAAAAATGAGATTTTGATGTGAACATGTTGGTATAAAATTAACCTATTAAACTAGGTGGACTACTTGCTTAAGTGCACCACAATATAATATAATTTTGTTTTCACAAAAAATTTTTTCAAAATTAATTTTTATAGCAAAATTAAATATGATGTGTAAATGATAGCTTCGTCTTTAATGCAAAAAATTGCTAATTGTACATTGTATGCTGGTTTTTCTTTACATATTCCATATACAGTCGACGCTCGTTATAACGACCACACGTTATAAAGACCATCCCAATATAACGACCGGTGAGAAAACCCCCAACTGTATCCCAATATACTCTATGTTCTACCTCTTACAGCGACCACTCGTTATAAAGACCGTTTTCTGCAGGACGGAGACGGTCGTTATATCAAGCGTCGACTGTACTCAACATTATGCAGGGTGCCCACCAAAAGAGGGGTGGGGCATGGCACAGACTAGGCAATTGAATTTGTTTGGAGGGGTGTAGGCATATTTTTCACTTCTAATTCTGAAACTTTTGTGTTTCTTAGATGTTTATTTAATCATCAACGCGAAGGTTAACAGTAGTGTGAAAATATGTGTCTGATTTTCATGATTAGTGATGTTTTAGTGAGAGTTTGTCACTATTGAGGATTTTTTCCAGAAAAATAAAAGTAAACCAGTCGCATTCTCATTCATCATGTGCCCTGCACCACCTTATTTTTGTCCTAGCCAAACACACGATTTCTATCGCCAAATACTGTGTTTCTTTGCTTACATCGAGCATATCTCCCCTGAAAGCAGGGTTCGTACTTCCTTAAAAAACCCTTAAGAAACCCTTAAATTTATCAAGCAAAATTAAGGTCCCTAAAAAACCCTTAAAAAGTCCTGAATTTTGAAAAAAATCCCTTAATTTTTAAAAGACTGTCGGTGATTATTAATGACATTCATTATACAAACCTGATGAAATGTAATTATAAAATTATTTGACTTTAATAAGTTATTTTATTAACCGTTTTTATACTTCTGATGCGTTCATTTTGAAAAATGCAATCTCTTTGCATCCGATATGAAAATTGAATTTTTCTTATTTTTCAAGCTAATTACTCTTTATTAGGAGGCAAATAAATGAAAAATAGTTTTATTTCTTGTTCAGTTCATTATTTTCAATTTTTTTAAGCAAAATTAACTGTTCTTTTATGAATCTAAATGTTAAATGCTGAATGGATCGTTTTATTTTATCTTTGCATTAATTGTGTTAACAGATGTTAATAAATGTTTATCATAGACCTTTAAAATGCAATTGTATGAAGTTTTTACCAAAATAAATTCTTTTATATTCCGTTTTTATACTTTTGATGTCATCGCTTTGAAAACTGCAATCTCTTTGCATCCGCTACAGGAATCGGATTTTTTGCATTTTTGTTGTGTTATACGCTTTTTTAAGAAGAAAATAAATGAAATTTATTTTTATTTTTTATTAAATTCAAAAATTTTAAACGAAATCCCATGTTTTTTAAGAGTTGCTTCTATCAGGAAGTGAAATACTGAATCAATCCTTTTTTTTTTTTTTTTCAATTATTTTAAGATTTTTAAACATCTTCAGTTTGTATTTAGTATAATTTAACATGATTTTGGATTTAAAAAAGAGATTGATACATTGGGGAGGCCACAAAACCTCCTGCCTAAAAATTTCAAGGGTGCAATTTGCTCCATTGAAATTTTTATTATCCACAAATGATATTCCATGCATACATTTTTAATATCCACAATTGATAAAATTTCCATCAAAAAAATTTAAGAATAATTAGCAAATAAAAAAAAGCAAGCTTGTAATGTACAAATAAAACAGTCAAAATGAATTAAAATTAAAAACAAAAGATTTAAAGGACTTAAGCATTTAAAGAGGCAACATTAGTATTAGGTATTTACGTGATGGTAAAAAATACGGTTAATTTAGTAAAAAAATATATAAAAAAATGATTACTTCATTGAAAATAAAATAGTAGTAAATATAAATTAAACAATCCTAAAATAGGAAAAGTGGGCCAGAATAATAGTAAACTCAACGAGTAAAAAGATTAAAGAGCTTAACGCTAGAAAAGTATAGCCAATGTCGTTTGTTTATCCTATTTGTAGCGTTCTCTATAGTTACTTTCTGTTCTCAATTCAGAATGGTAGTCATTTGAACAGATCTTAATCATTCATTGTCATTTGAATCAGAGTCCCTTGCGAATCTCTCTGCACTTTAAATTTTAATGTACTCTTAAATTGAGTAATTTGAAATTGTGTTCCTAAAGCTATTTAAATATTTTCTTATGAGTCCTTAAAAAAATTTGGGAGTCCTTCAAAAGTCCTTAATTTTCATTTTTGAAAATGAGTATGAACCCTGGAAAGCAATATAAGTGGTCTTACAACCTGTGTCTGGTCATTGCTGTAGTATTTTTCTTTTTTCTTTTGCTGGTTGGTTATCCAACTAATAACTTCGTTAAAATTCATGTTGGAAAAATGTGTCAGATTACAAAAACTGATCCTATTGAATAAAATTAGCTTGTAACTGAATAGCTATATAAGTAGCAGAAAATTGCATGAAAATCGTAGACACATGATTTGTGATTTCAGAGCATCAAATTGCTCAGAAACTGAGCCGGTCTTTAGAAAGTCTAGGGTGCAAGAAACCATTTGGACCCTACTTTTTGCTAAGACATTTACTATTTCAGAAAGTTAAATTACTTTGTTTTCCGTTTTCGATGCTTAATATAACAAGTGCTTTTTAGTGTTCTACACGCATGCTTCATTGAAGATAATTCCTTGTTTGTAGTAATTTTGCAGGAAAGAGTGCTCATCACTTACTATAGTGACTTGTACTGTACAGAAAAGTCTTATAATGCAATTAATAAGTTCAGAAATAACTCCTTATGAAATAGATAAATACCTTTGTGCATAAATGCTAGCATAAATACAACGTTGTTGAAAGCACAAATGTGCAGGAAAACGGCCGATATGTGTTTGGGCGCTTACAAGGAATGCCTTTTTCGATGAAAGACATTGTGAGCTTATGGATTGCATTTTTCTTGCTCATTTGATCTTTTAACAGCGTTGTATTTATGCTGTTATAACTCCTTGTATTTATTATTTAGCTTGTATTACACTGTGTTTTTATACCTCTTTCATATGGACAGGCCTGTCATTTAGAGGAGTCAGGGAAGGGGTCCTGGCTTTGAGAAATCAGTGTATTTACATATAAGTGGGAGTTGTTTTTCAATGAAACTACATTGTTTTTGCACCCTTTCATCCTCTGCAACTAAAAAAACTTGAAATGGAGACCTGGATTTGAAGTAAAATCTTATTCGCTGGATTATTTTTTTTTTACTTATGTTTTTCTGCCTGAGTAATTTCAGATAGTAGCATTTGGGCAGTCTGGGTAGCAAATTCTCCCTAGACTGTGCCTTTTTCATTGGAATGCAATATAAATAAAAAAGAAATAGTAATAATAACAATGGTCAAACGCAACATTTTCAAAATTTGCTCAGATTCAGAAAAATTTTGAATTTTTCCAGATGCCACTGCTTGTATCATCAAAAATTAGTTTGAAGATAGTTTAAATTAAGAAATTTAGAATAATGTTAACAATAAATGTCCTTTTTGTCACACGGACAACAATATCAATGTTGGTAAAATAAGAAACAGCGTTCAAAAGCACAAATAAGATTAAAAGTTTGAAAAGGGACAAGCATGTTTCGGAGGCAACAGCCTCCTTCTTCAATGCCCAGCAAGCAAATGGAATGAAACAAGGTATTGGGAGAATTGTGTTTCATTCTATTTGCTTGCTGGGCACTAAAAAAGGAGGTTGTTGCCTCCAAAACATGCTTGCCCTGTTAAAACTTTTAATCTTTCAATCTTATTTGTGCTTTTGAACAGTTTCTTATTTTATCTATTTCATGCACAAAGCTGTCGCTTTTTGATTAATAACAATATTGACAAGTTTTTGGGTGCAGGAGTAAGAGAACATTATTTTAGTTATCGATGATGATGGAGCAACCCAATCATGGATCCCTGCTGCATAGCATTCACTGACCTCCAAACCACCCCCCCCCCCCCACACACACACATGGCCAGCCTAGAGCCCCTATAACTGGATAGGGTCTCTATAGGGGCCTTAGGCCAACCTTACTAAAGGATGTAAAACTGGATGTAAAGACATGCAAGTAAAGTTCTTTTGTCACATCTTTTTTATATTCATAAGTTTACTTCTTTTTGCATTTTCAATGACATTTTTTATAACCGTGAAACCAGTTTTTTGCATGTTTTTCTTTAGAACGTGCAAAAAACTTTTGGACTTTTACTGTTGATTATATTTGTACTTGTATGTAGTATTAATGTTTTTGTGTTTTATTTCACCACTTTTCTTGATTTTCATAATTTAGTCTGAAGTTTATCGTGCAAAAGTTATACCTCAAGATATATGGGTAGAAAATAAAGACCCAAAATTTACTGATGTTGAAGAAGTAAAAGGTCACTGGCATTTTGTGGAAAGACTATTCCCTCCACTACGTATTCCCGAGCCTATAAAAAAGACCTCAAGCACTGGATGGAAAGCACCATCAGGTAATTATTGTGATTTTTTTTTTTTTTTTTAATTTAAACATTCAGTCAGATTATGTTATTCTGCTCTTGTTCATTTTTGTTTTATGATAGTAATATCAAAGATAAACATTTGACATTGTGTTTTTTTTTTTTTTTTACTTTCTTTTCATAATACTCTGTAGAACTTGGTTTCTCTGAACTTTGCTAGTCCAAATTTAGTCAGTCTAAGCCAATATTACTTTTTGAAAATTAAAACTTGGAAGAATAATAAATATATGTTTATGTAAAACAAAACTAATATTCGTATCATTAATCTTTGGGTACTTGACTTTTGTCACTTTTCATATGTCAAAATCTGTGCTTTTCGGATTTTTACTTTTCATTTTTAGATGAATTTTTCACCATTTTGTCATGTATTTATGAAAATTGTAAGGAGCAGCATGTTATAAACCTTTATTTAATATATTCTTTGAATACTGAAAGTCTGAAAGCATAGAAATTTTGTTTTTATGTAATTATTACAGGAGATTACAAAAGAGGATATCAATGAAAAGATAAAAAAAAATCTTCTGCTTTAAAGTACCTAGGCTATTTTACATTTGTTATGCATCAATACAATTTAAAGATCCAATACAGTAGAAATAGTAAAAGAAATATCAAATCAAATGTAAGCATTTTGTGCCGGCATCTCGAAACCAAATGAATGAGGAAAATATTGTTATTTCATTAAACTAAAAGTAAAACTAACTAACTAACTTAGTTGTGAAAAACTGTTAACAAAATTTCTAATTTTAAAAGTTTACAAATGCCATTACCTCCCATTTTTTATTACAGACTAGCAAGTTTTAGTTTTTATACCATTCATTCTGTGCGAATAATCTGCAGTTTTTAATACGATTAAATTAGTTTCACATGTGGGTTTGTTTGTTTGTTTGTTTGTATGTATCTAACTCTGAATAAAAGATAAATTCATGTTCTTTGCAAATATAAAAGTAATATATTTAATACTATTATTAATACTAAAGGCGAAATTATATTATTACATGTTGATATATTTTTTATAAGTGCATCTAAACTTATAATACATCAGGGTTTAAAGCTCTTTATAGTTTGATTAACTCTAAAAGCGTATTTGTTAGTTTTTTGAAACTATAATTCAATTATTTATTATATATCTGTACCTCAGAACCAGACTAACGTAAGTCCATTTTCGTCATTTTTCGGTAGAGGGGAAAATCGATTGTCGAATACATCGTTTTTCCCCTCTACTGAAAAATGACGAAAATGGACTTACGTTAGTCTGGTTCTGAGGTACAGATATTTGAATATATGGAGACATTTTGTTAAAAACTACTATTGTAATGCTTTCAGAAACTGTGCCCAACTTGCCATATTTTGTAGAGAGAAGTAGGAATCATCTGTTGCCTGTTTATGAACGGCATATTTCTATATATGAAATACTTGTTACTAGAGTTAGAAGAGTTCATGGAGATATATGGGTATGTATTTGTAATTGTTATTTCCGTGTTTTGTATTTTCAAAATACGATAAACTTAGCTCATATAATCGATGCTTAGTTGGGGAGAGGTCCTGGTGGCCTTATTGGGAAGGCATAAGATTCGTAACTGGAGAGTCCCAGGTTCAATGTCAGCAAGATCAAAGATCCTACATGTTCGGTAATGATGACTAGAGTACATCAGATATGTTTGTGGTCCCAAAGCCTTCCCAATTCCTGATCGATTACTCTGGAGGTGCTGGGTCAGGGGCTGCTTGGCTCCTGGTGTAGATCAAAAATACAGGGTAGATCTCTTCGGGGCCCTATGCAACTGGTCAAACCATGGTGCGAGAGACTGTTGATTGTGTGTGTAATTGATGGAAGTGCAGGGCAACGCCATTTACTTAATTTTTATTCTATTTTTTTAAATAAAGCAAATGTAATATAAACTGGTTTTAAACCACTTTTTTTTTCATTCTTGGGTGAGTCCTCCAAATCCCATGGAGAGTTCCCCTAAATATTTTTGCAGCTAAAGCACTGTCAAAAAATATGTAATATTTCTCTCACTTGATGTTATTTTTATATTTTGTTGTTTTATGTGTAAAATCCCACTATGGGTCATTCTAAATTTACTTGTTGATTTCATAAAATTCCGTGTGAAAATTGAAGTTTCAACTATGCTTCTAAGGAATGTTAACAAGGAAAGGCAATTTGGCTTTATTAGAAACACAATTTCTCTGTATGGTTACTTCTCAAAAGAATGCAAACATTCCTGGAAAATGTAACACTCCAGGCAATAATCAGTATTTATTTAGTTTTTTGTTTTTAGTTACCTCTGCACACAGTTCAAACATATTATGTAGCATCCACAGGACAGGAAGATATCCCTCAGCTCACCCTTCAGTGTCTTAATAAAGAATCCAGAGCTCTAATAATACCAGTCAAAGCTACAATCTACTTTTGTAGAATTATCAAATCACGGAAGAAAATGTCAGTACGCAGTGATTTTTCTTTTTGAATTCTTCAGATAATCTGTAATAATAATTACAGATTAATTAAAATTTCTAACACAATTAACATGTTTTTTACGCAAGTAAACTACAATGACTCATGAAGGAACAAAATTTGCTGTGTAAGAAGATCAGGAAATGTTGACAATCTCTTTTGTAACAACTGTTTGCTACACCTTTGCCTGTTGATTGCAAACTGTACGTTGACAACACTTTATCATCAGTTAGGCTTTCTGATGATAATAAAATCATGATCTATCGAACTTTTGTATCCAACATAGAAAAATGGTGGGTTGGTCTCATTGGTTCACATGACCTTGTTTGGTGCACCACTTTAGTAATAATAATTACAGGTTCAAACAAAGGTTTTAAAATCATCAATATATTCTCTTGCAGAGGACCTCCTACAGATTTCTAGAAGAATAATCTACAGGATGCAACTTGGCTTTTTATGCCTCTTTGTATACCAGCCTGTGTGTGTATTTATACACTGGCGGAAAAAAAAATCCCAACACCAAGAAAGACTTGTGTTAGATAAACGAAATTTGGTATGCGTGTTTATATAACTGAAAGATGACATCGATTGAAATTTCGTGTTCCGCGCATAAGTGTGGCGCAGCTGGCGTCACTCAGAACATGCAAATAAGTCTTGTTTTAAAAGCGTGTTGTGAAGCTTGTGTGTATTATTTTTCTGTGAAATTTGACGAATTGCGTTCATGTTAGCCAGGAATACCTTTAAGAAGACGAAGAAGCCATTATCAACAGCTCACCGAGTTTGAACGACGTCGTACAATTTGGCTACGAGAAGGTGGATTTTCATTTCGCGATATTGCAGAAAGACTTGGGTGGGAATGTTTCCACCATGCATGATTATTGAAAGCTATGGGCAAGGGATGGTACTACCTCAAGAAGATCGAGTTCCGAGCTGCCACGTGGCACCACTGAGAAGGAAGATCGCCGAATCTTGCGTACCGCTGTGGCGCATCGTACTGCATCTGCGGCTGACATTCGAGCTGCAGTTGGTACCGTCGTGACCCAAGGAACGGTAAGAAACTGTTTACTTCAAGGACAGCTCCGAGTCAGGTAGCCTGTAGCCGGTATTCCATTGACTGCAAACCATTGCCTTTTCCGACGGCAGTGGTGCCACGACAGAGCTCACTGGAGGTCGGAGTGGAGATCTGTTGTAATTTTTGATGAAAACAGATTCTGAATTAGTGCCAGTGGTGGCTGTATATTGGTCAGAAGGAGACCAGGGGACCGCCTGCAACCAAGCAGTTTACGGCCTAGACACACGGGACTCACACCTGGAGTTATGGTCTTCGGAGCAATTTCCTACGACAGCAGGGGCATTCTTGTGGTTATCCCAAACTCACTGACTGAAAATTTGTCGGCACTCTGTTAATTTAAACAGTAGTACAGCCCTTCATGAGTAGAATTCAAGGGGGCGTTTTCCAACCAGATAACGCTCGCCCTCACATCGCTGCTGCAACGCAATGTGCTCTACAGAGTGCTGACATGTTACCATGACCTGCAATATCACCAGGTCTGTCTCCAATTGATAACGTATGGTATATCATGGGATGGCACCTCGAGCATCATCCACAGTCAGCAATGACGGTCCTAGTATTGACACAGCAAGTGCAACAAGCATGGAACTCCATACCACAAAGTGACATTCGGCACCTGTATGACATAATGCATGCACGCTTGCAGGCTTGCCTTCAAAATTCTGGAGGTTACACCCTCTATTAAATTAACATAATTTCACATTTGCACAGCATTTTCTTGAGTTTAAATTAGCCAGTGATCTTGTACATTTAATCAATTAAACATGTTAACTAGACAATTGCATTACTCAAATTTCATTACTCTACGGCAATTTTTTCTTGGTGTTGGGATTTTTTTTTCCGCCAGTGTATGTGTGCAATATGCATGTAATGTGTTTGTAATGTAAAGTTAGGGAAGGGATATTAGTAAACAGATCAATTTATATTGTATAATATGTGTTTATTTCACAATCAATAATTTGATGTTAGTTATCATAACTTATTGTAATAATCTTGCTGTAGCTCAATAATTTAACTTAGTAAAAACATAAGTGTGTGTGTGTGTTTTTTTTTTTTTTTTTTGTTAATTTTTGACTGGGGTTGTGTTTTAGTATTTCATCATTAGCAAACCTAGTGCATCCCCAAGAGATAGTATCTATTCTTTCATATGGCATGTCTATGGGCAGATGCCAATGCAACATTCTTCTAATCCCTAGATTCCGCACCAGATGGAAGCACCATTGCTCTATTTGATGCAAAACTACGCTAGGAATTTAAATAAGCCAAGAGTGTTCAAAACCAAATGAACACTCAAGAGTTCTTAAAAATGCCACATAATCATATAACATCTAACATGGTTTCTGCCAAATTTATGCATTATGAAAATCCACAGAACGGAGCCAGGTTAAGTGTGGAATAAATTTAATCTAGCCAAGTCATATGGGTTTTACAATTTTCTTCCAATATGCTGTAGACCTTTCATAAATTAGTTTCCACTTAGTTCAATTTCATGAAAATTAAACTGTATTTTAATTTTAAGGTAAGGTTGTGAGAAACGCATTAAGTTTGAGCTATACCTAAACTACTATATTTATTTTCCCTGACAGCTCTTTGAACATGATTTGAAGTCATATCTTGAAGAGAAACTTGGTGAGAAAGTCGAGTCAAATGTAAATGAAATCAGTTGTTATGTTAATTTTAAAGGAAGACATTCAGATCTCATTAAAGAATGGTTGTATAATAAAGGTTTTTAAAAGTTACCCTGTTCTGTTACATTCAGTTTTATATCAGACATTCAAATACCATTTTTAATTCTAAAAAAAAAAGGATTATAATTACATTTCCCAGAAATTATCTACATGTATGCAAAGATGCAGTCAGATATAATTAAATGCAATATTCATTTGTAAAATATCAATTAAAAGACTAAATTTTTTTGACTAAATCAACTATTTTTATTACTAAGAAATCTATTAGTTTTACCCTTTATTGCTCAATTGCTATATAAAGGCACAATAATTTTCCATGAGAAGAAAATCAAATTTTTTCTGCATTTTTTATTTTTTACAGTAATTATTTTTATTTGAGCAGAGACTGAAGATTTGTGAATGACAAGTGCTATATAAGAAATATTTTTTCAAAGTTTTCAATTGAGATTTTTACTTACTTTTTGCTTTTTTTGACTACAAAACAACTACTCTGCAGAAAAATAACGAGGCCACAAATCCGAAGGATCTTCAAGTTAAGTCATAGAATCAATGAGTTTGCAATCATCACAACCACTAGAGACAGTATTGAATAAATCACCTAGTGATGGGGGCACTGATAACACTAGCACAAACGCAGACCTCATTCAACCATTCATTCCAACAGGAGACAAAAGACTTGGGCTATACTATCGCCCTTCACTGCCATTTTCTATATCACCCAAAGAAATTCTACCTCCACCATGAGTAATTGGACCAAGACCTCAAATTAAACATGTTAGGAGAAGAGGGAAAACAGCAATTGTAACAGAAAGCCCATGTAAACTTGAGTTGAAAGAAGAAGATTATGAAGAAAGAAGGGACTGTCAAAACAAGTCTCTTGAATGTTCCAAAGACAAAACAAACAAGGCGTAAAAGTAAACCAAGTGAAGGTGCAAAACAGGCAGATAAAGTCAAAAACTGTTACTCTGAACCTGAAAAAAAAACCTCAATCATCATTTACAAAAATCGAAGAAAATGGACGTAACATAAGAAAATCTAAAAAAAGAAATCATCAGTAAGCCAAGGTTACACGTCATCTTCAGAAGATGAAGCTGAAAAGATGAAGCATGTATATTCTGCAACGCTCTATATCTTGAATCAAAATCTGGAGAAGGAAGCTGGATACCATGCTCAAGCTGCCAGAGATGGGCCCACGAAGCCAGTTCCAAAGCAGACGAAGAAGACGACACATTTTTATGCGATTTCTGTGTTATGTAACTTTTAAATTACGTAGCCTATTTTAGGTCTAAAAACCAAACCAAAAGTAAAATCAGTAAAAAATAATAACATACAATCCCTATCCCGTTTTACCCACCCTTGGTAGGGTAAAACGGGATAGTATAAGACTTTGAAACCACTATTTTTCACATAAATAATATCGAACAAATGTGACACAGGTATATTTAGTAATGTAAAAGGTGCATACTTTTAAATGACGGCTAACTTTGGAATGTACCTTTTATACAATAGGAAATAAATCGAAGAATGGATAAGCTATCCCGTTTTGGAATACTTTCCCCTACACACCTTGACCCCCCTCCCCCTGCCCACCAGAAAAATTCAAAATGACAGGTCTAAAAATGAAACTTAGCTAAGAAGTTTGCTTGCAAAAGGTTGCTCGAGATGAACAGCGATTCATGTGTAGAAGCCTGGTAAATTAACCATGTATGTAAATTTACTCTAGATGTGAATAAATGCTTAATTTTGAACTACAAACTTATGGTTATAGCTCGAGGGGAATCTGCCACTGACCCAAGTGATTGAGGTTCAGGCAGAAAGTCCGAAAACAAAAGGTTCGTGGACAGAAAATTCACGTCTTGCCTAGTGTTCAGATGCCATATATCTTAATCAGGTAGGTTTGCAATCAAAAACTGGTTTTATTTCGAAACCAGTTCAGTCCTTGCTTCTACTGAGCAGTCACTGTGGGTACACGTTGGTGACTTCAACAACATTATTATTATGAATTACTTAATAAACATAATCAAATACAAAAACGCCGTTTCCTCCATGTTCAAATTCGGAAATCTCAGTGTGAAGAGATAAATTATGTAAATGTTATTTCTTCAGAAAAGCTGTGTTAATGCTGAAAAAACTACGTATCCTGGCTACAGTGTTCTAACAACAATGCAGTAGAGTAAACTTTTTCATCATAATTAGCAGAAAATTTCTTTTTGTGTTTACAGTTGCATTTTTGTAAATATTGAGTCCCAACTCACCACAAACGCATTTATGGGTGATTCTCCAAAAACCTGGCATTTTCGACTCACAAACTCTATAAAAATAAAAATGATTAAAAAAATCTAAAAAAAAATCATACTTACTCTTTGTTAGGAGTTTATTAAGAGAAAAATAGAGGGAACTCACTTTAAGTATGCTACACCCCCCTCCAAAAGGGGGGGTCAATTTTTTTAAACCGAGAGAGTGACAAGAAGCACTAAGCGAGCAAACAAATGAATTTTATCAAGGATTATCAGAAAATTTACAACAATCACAAAGAAATAACTTCAACATGAATGAAAAACTATGTTTATTGTTGACAAACAAAACTAATTTACAACCCCCTTGAACGAACACTGTTTTAAGAGATGCAGCATCCGACAAATTTAATATTTATATGAAGAAAGAGATTTACAATCATAAAATAAAGTTCAAATTTTTCTAAATGAATACTTTTTTAATAAATGAGACTCCTTTTTAATATTTTTAACTAATGTTTTGTAAATAAATCCATCTATTCTACCGGATGTTTTACCAGTGCTTTAAAAGTAATGCTAAAGTAACATTTTTTTTTTTTTTTTTTTTTTTTTTTTTTTTTTTTTTTTTGCGCCAGGAGAGGGACATTATTTTTGCTCCAGGAGAGGGACATTTTAATCAAAAAAGGCTGATATTTCTACCGGGAATTATATAGAAGGTAAATAATGGTATTTTTCTCTCTTTATCCTCTTAACTCAATTACACACTGCAGGCAGAATTATTATTTTTATTTTATTTAGAACAGAAATGTTTGCCAGGAGAGGGACATCGAAAATGTTACATACCTCATTTTGAACTAAGGAATAATAATACGAACAGCAGACACATTCTATAGACAAAATACTCTATGAGTCCAAAGAAGTGATGAGAATAAACAGTGTTATAGTACTGCAGATTCAAAATTCCTTCTTTTTTCCTTTAATAATTATTAAAGGAAAAAAGAATTGGAGCATACAAATTGGTTCAATTATAATTGAACCAATTTGTATGCCAGGAGAGGGACATGCAATCTGGAGACAAATTTCAAAATGATCTACCTGATTATATAATCATTTAAATAACCTAAAACAACACTATATTACACTCATAACTATACATAATTCAACACTACAAGTGGAATTTGTGCAATTTTCATGTAAAATTTTAAAATAATTTATTTACATTTTAGAAACAGGATGGGACACGCAAAAAAGGTGACTTTTTGGCTATTCAAAAATTTTTGTAGAAAAAAATAAATGAAAAATTGATTTAATATGAATTGAATAAGATCAGAATAAGTATTTCTAACAATTAAGAAAACAAAAAAACTTTCTAGGTCAAATAATTTTTGTGCTGTCTTACGGGGACATCATATTGTTCGGATTTTGGAGAATCACCCTTATACCACCATTTCCTCCAAGTGCAAATTCCGTACTCCCAGTGTGAAGAGATGAATTCCTTTAGCGTTGTTTCTTTACGAAGCAGTGTTGATGGAGATAAAACAATCCATCCTTGCTACAGCATTATAACAACAATGTGGTACACTATAGTAGTATAATTAGCAGAAAATTTCTTTTATATGTTAACAATTGCATTTTGTAAATAATGAGTAACAACTCACCATAAACACACTTAGTAACGTCGTTTCCCAAATGTGCAAATTCCGTAATCTTAGTGCGAAGAGATGAATTCCGTAAAACCCGTTTTTAGCCTACTTTCCCGTTAAAAATAAAAGAAAGACGAAAAAAGTATTAAAAGTAGCTCAATGCATCTAAAAAATATCGCCAAGTCCAAAAAATATCGCCAAGTTAAAAAAATATCGCCAAGTCCAAAAAATATCGCCAAGTTAAAAAAATAAAAAGGTAAAATGAATATCGAAAAATTAAAAATTTCAAAGTAGGGTATTGAGATGGGGAATTTGTGCGTCGGTCGGTCGGTCTGTCTGTCCCCCCCACCCTAATAACTTTTGAATGAACATTCCGATTTGGACAAACTTTTTTTTGTTGGAAAGATCTCGGCGAGTACAGCTCATTCCCATATTTGATTTTTTGATTTGAACAATTTTTGGTTCAAATTTGAGCCGTTCAAAAAACCGGTCCCGCGATACTAACTTTTTAATGAACAGTCCGATTTGAACAAACTTTTTTTTGTTGGAAAGAACTTTTCAAGGGTACTTCATTCCCGTATTTACATTTCCGATTTGAACAATTTTTCGTTCAACATTGAACCGCTCAATCAAGCTGTCACCCCTAATAACTTTTGAATGAACAGTCCGATTTAAACAAACTTTTTTTTGTTTGAAGCATCTCGGCAAGGATACTTTATTACCGTATTTAAATTTTCAATTTGAACACTTTTGGTTCAACATTGAACCGTTTAAGCAACCTTTCTCCACCTAATAACTTTTGAGTGAACCGTCCGAATGGAATAAATTTTTTTTTGTTCTAAAGATCTCAGCGAGTGCAGCTCATTCCCATATTTGATTTTTCGATTTGGACAATTTTTGGTTCAACATTGAACCGCTCAATCAAGCTGTCACTCCTAATATCTTTTGAGTGAACAGTCCGATTTAAATAAACTTTTTTTTTGTTAGAAGGATCTCAGCAAGGATACTTCATTACCGTATTTAAATTTTCAATTTGAACACTTTTTCGTTCAACATTGAACCGTTCAAGCAACCTTTCCCCACCTAATAACTTTTGAGTGAACCGTCCGAATGGAATAAACGTTTTTTTGTTTGAAAGATCTCGGAGAGGCTTTCCCATACATTCCCTTATTTCGCTTTTTGATTTGAACCATTTTTCGTTCAATATTGAACCGTTCAGAAAAAAAAATTAACATTAGCGTCTACGGGGAATTTAAGTTGAATGTTGATCCTGAACTTAAAGTCGGATTTCCTTCAAACTAACTTTGTAAGAAAATGGTTTTGATAAATAATGTTTGTAACGTACTTTTCTGAGTAATCTTCTGTGAGGACTCTGATTCCGACTCCGACTCCGCAAACATGGCGGAAATGCAGGCTCAGAAAAAAAATTACTGACTGTGCAGACAATTTTTTGTTTATTTATTCATTTGTTTTATTTTATTTATTTATTATTATTTTTTTTTTTTTTTTGGCAGACGATGTTTTTTTTTGTAACAAAAATTTTTCATTCACGAGAATATTTTATTCTTTATTTATATTTAACAACTGGCAACAGATTAAAAGTGAAATTCGAGACATTTTATTAACGGACGAGTTTTTTTTTTTTTCTTTTTCTTTCTTTGATAAAATGTGTTTTGATGCTCTTTGTACTTTTATTTATTTTATTATTATTATTATTTTTTTTTTTTTTTATTTTTTGAAAACGATGGAGGATTTTTTCTACGGAGGAACTGTAACAGTTACACTCTTTAAAAGGTGCGACAAAACTTTATTTATTCGTTAATTACTTTTTACGTGTCTATTTCATCTGATGAAAGGGGTATATTTTGCTTTTCGAAATCAGCTCTAAGTGCTAAAAAGGTACGTTTGACATAATTTTAAGTCTCAGATAATCAAGAGAATAATGATCAGATGCGAGAATGCCGATGTCGATGTACGGGAAAGTAAGCTCGTTTAGTTCTTGACAGAACTTCTTGTTTTTACTAATGTAGTGTCGATGCATAGAAAACAACCTATCTTCGCCATAGCGTTGTAACAACAACGCAGAACACTTTTACATTATAATAGATAGAAAATTTGTCTTGCATTTACATTCTCCTTTATTTTTTGTTATTAATGAGTCACAGCTCACTATAAACATTTATTATCGCCGTTTCCTCCTTGAGCAAATTCCGTAATCATAGTGCGAAATGAATTCTGTAAATGTTGTTTCTTTACACAAACAGTGTAGATGAAAAAAACAACCTGTCCTCGCTACAGTGTTGTAGCAGCTATGCAATACGCTAGCATTATAATTAGCAGGAATATTTCTTTGGTGTTTACAATCGCATTTTTGTAAATAATGAATCACAAATCACCATAAACACATTTAAACACACCGTTTCCTCCGTGCAAATTCCATAATCTCAGTGCTAAGAGAGGAATTCTGTAAATGTGTTTTCTTTACAAAAGCAGTTCTGATGCAGAAAAAACAACCCATCCTCGCTACAATGTTGTAACAACAAATCAGAGAGAGAGGGAGTACACTGACATTACAATCAGCAGGAAAATTTCTTTGGTGTTACAACTGTATTTTTGTAAATAATGAGTCACAAATCACCATGAACACATTCAAACACGCCGTTTCCTCCATATCAAACTCCATAATCTCAGTGCGAAGAGAGGAATTCTGTACATGTGTTTTCTTTACAAGAGCAGCGTCGATGCAGAAAAAACAACACATTCTAGCTACAGCATTGTAACAACAATGCAGTACACTATGTCAGTATAATTAGCAGATTTTTTTTTTTTTTTTTGTGTTTGCAATATTGCACTTTTGTAAATAATGAGCCACGATTCACCATAAACAAATTTAATAACGCAGTTTTTTCCATGGGCAAATTCCTTCCACAAATGCCTTCCACATTGGGCACAGCGTCCAGTCACTTTAGCCAAAAAAGGGTGTTTCTTCGGAATAGTTTTTTAGCTAAAGTTATATTTTACGGCGGAGCTTTGGTATATCATTGTAAGTGACCCCTCAAAAATCCACGACATTTTCATGTACGCTTAGGCCTTTTTAGGGGAGAGCGAAAAATGTTATTTTCAGTATATAGATAAAGTGTCATTTTTTGTGCGTTTCGCACACTGAATCGAATTTAAACAGAATAAAATTTATATGTACAGCAGAAAGTTAAAACTGTAGTTAAACTGTTTTAACAATTTCTGAGTTAGAATGGTTTTATGGAAAAATGAAAGAAACATTTTTTAAGTGTTTTGTTTTCAAAAGCCCGTTAGCCTAAATCCAGCAGTATTGATGCAGAAAAAAACGCCAATCCTCGCTACAGTGTTGTAACAACAATGCAGTACACTATAGCATTATAATTAGAAGAGAAGTTTATTTGGGTTTTACAATTTCATTTTTGATAATAATGAGTCTAGACTCACCATAAACATATTTAAACACGCCGTTTCCTCCATGTACAAATTCCGTCATCTCAGTGACAAGAGATGAATTCTGTAAATGATGTTTCTTTACTAAAGATGTATCAATGCAGGAAAAACAACCTACCCTCGCTACAGTGTTGTAACAACAGTGTAGTACAGTATAACATTATAATTAGCAGAAAATTTTCTTTGGTGTTTTCAATTGCATATTTGTAAATAATGAGTCTCGACTGAGCTAATGTTTAGAAAAGTGCTAATTTGAGTCCCAAGTGAATTTTCACTAGTATTTCAATTACTTGTCAAAAAACAATTTTTCCGCGAAAGAAGCTAAGGTTTTGCTTTCATTTCATCGAATAATGTCTGGGAAAAAAATGCTTTTTCTTCAAAAACTATTGTTATTATATTTCAAAAATCAGATCGGTAACGTGTCCCCACTAGTAAAGCTTAGCATGCAAACAGGTCATGCGCACTTTCTAACTTCTCAACAGGGACGTCATTTTGAAATTTTCCAGGGGGGGGGGGCAAAGGGTGCATACACAATGTAAAATTTACCAAAAAGTGGCAAAAACCACGCCCACTTATATGACAGTACATTGATTTTCCAAAGTCGGGGGGGGGGGGGGCAATTGATCCCCCCTGCCCCCCTAAATGACTGGCCTGCTTCTCAACCAAATGCGCTTGCACGAAAAACGATTCATTTTTAAATCTCTATTTATATTTTACTTTATGTTTGTTTTAATCGACCTCAGATTTTCTAGCCGATGCAAAATAAGCGTGTTCCTCAGTTCCGCCGTCAGAACGGTAACAATTACTTCCGATCCATTTTGAGACTCTCATGGTCATTTCCTGCAGAGATACTTCGTGATACTGAGTAGCTGGTGTGATGTTTTATCGCATTGTAATCAAAAATTTTCATTTCCACATCTTAAATTATGGGTAAATTTTTTTTAAGTGATTTTATAAAATGTGTGTCATTTAAGTCATCAGATCGGTAACACACGCTAAAATGCGCAGTTTTTATTATTTTAAAAGTTATTTTATGTATAAGTATATTCCTTGACTACAAGTGAAAAAAACCATGTGTTTCATTATGGTTTAGCGCTATCGTCTAGGCAATAAAATTAAACCTTCGTCAGTTCGTCAGATCGGTAACAGTCAGAGCGGTAACAGAGAAAAATAACGAATATGTTACCGAACTGACTCTCACGGCTCTCACGCTCTTAATTATTAAAAAGCAAAAAGAATGGGTTTTAGCCATACATATTGAACATTTTTGTTCTTAAAAAACAAAAAGCAATTAGTTTTAGTACAATAGCTTCATTTGTGGTTCGTATGACCTGACAATAGAAGTTAGCAAAATAAGAAAAATTGACACTGCAGAAATTAACTTAATTAATTAATATTATTTTATTTATCTTATTTGGTACTTCAATTTCTCATAACTTCGCTACATAACTAGATAATTACTAACATGCTAAATTTGAGTTTGTGATCAATAAATTCAATTTCTGCCGCTAATTAAAGAAAAGCAGGCAGAAGAGTTGCATGTTGAAAAGTTGAACTTGTGTGTTGTTTTAAAACAAAACAAATGTTTTTTTAGCTTGGATTTGGTGATCTCATAATTTAATCTAAAAACCTTATCGCTCGTTATTTCCAAGAAATATGCCTTTTCATGGTAAAATTTTATTTTTTAGCTAATATATATATTTTAATATAACTATCTTAATTCTATGTTAAAAATACAAGGAAATGATATCATTTTTAGAGATGTTAACGAAGACTGAAAGCATAAACTCAGATATGTAACTCATATTAATATCAGATCTGTAACACTCATCAGATCTGTAACGGCTTAAAAGTGAGTAATCTAAGGAGGGGGTAAATAACTTCCTTGACCTCCCCCTTTTATTTTCTTGCATTTAGACCCAATTTAGACTTAGAATCCAATATTAATTTTTTTTTCTGCAAAAACATTTTTTAATCAGGAAACTCAAACTTCAAATTGACACTTGAGCCAATATTTAGAAAAGTGCCAATTTGAAGTTGGAGTTTTCTTATAAAAAAAATTTTTTGCAGAAAAAAATTAACATTGGATTCTAAGTCTAAATTGGGTCTAAATGCAAGAAAATAAAAAGGGGAGGTCAAGGAAGTTATTTACCCCCTCCTTAGATTACTCACTTTTAAGCCGTTACAAATCTGATGAGTGTTACAGATCTGATGTTAATATGAGCTTTCAGTCTTCGTTAACATCTCTAAAAATGATATCATTTCCTTGCATTTTTAACATAGAATTAAGATAATTATATTAAAATATATATATTAGCTAAAAAATCAAATTTCATTATAAAAAAGCATTTCTTGGAAATAAAAATGAGCGCTAAGGTTTTTAGACAAAATAAATTATAAGATTACCAAATCCAAGCTCATAAAACATTTGTTTTGTTTTGAAACAACACACAACTTCAACTTTTTCAATACACAACTCTGCTGCTTGCTTTTTTTTAATTAGTTGCAGGAAATTTGATTTCTTGATCAGAAGTTCAAATTTAGCATGCTAGTTATTATCTAGTTATTTAGCGAAGTTATGAAAAATTAAAGCACCAAAAAAATTAACAAAATAATAATAATTAATTAACTTAATTTCTACAGTGTCAATTTTTCTTATTTTACAAACTTCTATTGTCAGGTCATACGAACCACAAATGAAGCTATTGTGTACTAAAACTAATTGCTTTTTGTTTTTTAAGAACAAAAATGTTCAATATGTATGGCTAAAACCCATTCTTTTTGCTTTTTAATAATTAAGAAACGTGAGAGTCAGTTCGGTAACATATTCGCTGTTTTTCAATGTTACCGCTCTGACTGTTACCGATCTGACAAACTGACAAAGTTTTTTTTTATTTCCGAGTCGATCGCGCTAAACCAAAATCAAACACGTGGTTTTTTCACTTGTAATAAAGAACTATAGGGCAGTCGCAGATGACGTCATCCTGGTAGACAAACAAACACGACGTACTGATGACAATGACAACTACAAACATACTCGAAATGTCGCCTACTTTTCTTACTGATGATTTGCTCTGTAAACTTTTTTCTTGTAAATTTGACTATTATTTTGGCACGTTCTTTTTTCAGTTTTGGCTTTTTTTTTTTTACTGATGTTTCATTTTTAGTGCATCAATCATTTAAAAAAAGTATTATTACCACTAAGTAGAATAACAACAAACTGTCCGCTAATATGCTTGTTTTGATAGGGTTTGATTGTTCTTAATGCATTAAATATTCATAAACTGTGGATCTGTCAATCCTTATTTTTTTTTTTGTATTCGTATGGCGCGTTAGACGCGCATCAGTTTAAAATTCATTTTTGCTGAATAAATACGAATCCTAATTATTAATGATCTTGATTTTACCAATGTATCGTCCTTTTGCTTCGTTATGAAGGCTTTCACAAGACTCGGAATACATTTTACACTTAAAAAAAGGCTAAATAACAACTGCGCACTCACAATACCATGCTACACATGCGGTAAACATGGAGTTGCTTGTCCACCAGGAATGGTTGCCATGTTCCGTTACTATACAAAAAGCACGTGGCTGCTACTGCCCTATACTTATATATAAAATAATTTTTAAAATAATAAAAACTGCGCATTTTAGCGCCTGTTATCGATCTGATGACTTAAATGACACACATTTTATAAAATCACTTTAAAAAATCTTACCTACAATTTTAGATGCAGAAATGCAAATTTTTAATTACGATGCGATAAAACATCCCACCAGGTACTTAGTATCACGTGGTATAGGTGCAGGAAATGATTTTGGGAGCCTAAACGTAGATCGGAAGTTATTGTTACTGCTCTGACGGCGGAACTAGGGACACGCTTATTTCGCATCGGCTAGAAAATCAGGAATCGATTAAAACAAAAATGAAGCAAAATATTAACAAAGGAGTAAAAATAGAATCGTTTTTTGTACAAGTGCGTTTTTTTGTGAAGTTAGAAAGTGCGCATGACCTGTTTGCATGCTAAGCTTTGCTACTTGGGACACGTTACCGATCTGATTTTTGATGTATAAAAACAATATTTTCTGAAGAAAAAAAATTTTTTTTCTGATGTTATTAGATGAAATGAAAGCAAAACGTATCTTCTTTCTGGGGAATTTTTTTTTTTAAACTAGTTATTGAAATACTAGTGAAAATTCACTTGGGACTCAAATTGGCAAATTTGAGTCGAATAATTTTTCTAAATATTAGCTCACTTTTCAAAATATTGGCTCGACTCACAATAATCACATACAAAAACACCGTTTCCTCCATCTGCAAAATATATTATCTCAGTTCGAAGAGATAAATTCCGCAAATGCTGTTTCTTTACTGAAGTAGTGTTGATGGAAAGAAAACAACACATCCTCGCTACAGCATTATAACAACAATGTGGTACACTATAGCAGTAAGATTAGCAGAAAATTTATTTTACGTTTACAATTGCATTTTTGAAAAAAATGAGTCACAAATCACCCGAATCGCATTTAGTAACGCCATTTCCTAAATGTGCAAATCCCGTTCTCACAATGCAGAGATGAATTCTGTAAAACTCGTTTCTCTACAAATGCAGTGTCAATGCAGAGAAAACAACCTATCCTATCTACCGGGCTGTAACAACAACGCAGTACTGTCTGTTTGCGTATTGTGCCCCCGGCATCCACGAACGCTTCCATTTGAAAAAGGGGAGATAGATTTACGATACGCACTGCCCGATGCCTTCCATTTTGTTCACTTGCTACTTCCTCGTTGCGTTCCTCCCTATTTCGAGAAAGTCCGAGGAGACTTGGCGCGAGCGCAGATGCGGCGTTCGTGAAAAAGTGTTAGACAGTACACTTATACATTATAATAAATACAAAATTTCTCTTGTGTTTACATTTTCCTTTTTTTTTTTTTGTGTGTGTGAATAATGAGTCACAACTTACCATAATTACATTTAATAACGCCGTTTCCTCCATGAGCAAATTCCGTAATCATAGTGCGAAGAAATTAATTCTGTAAATTTTGTTTCTTTACTAGACCATTGTCGATGAAGAGAACAACCTATCCTTGCTACAGCAGTGTAACAGTAATGCAGTGCACTATTACAGTAATACCAGAAAATTTCTTTTGTATTTACAATTGCATTTTTGTAAATAATGAGTCTCGAATCACAATAATCACATAGAAAATTGCCGTTTCCTCCATGAAGTTCCGTAATCTCAATACGAAGAGATGAATTCTGTAAATGTTGTTTCTTTACAAAAGCAGTGTCGATGTAGGAAAAACAACCTATGCTTCCTACAGTGTTATAACAATAATGCAGTTCACTGTAACAGTATTATTACTGGAAAAATTTCTTTAGTGTTTGCAATTACATTTTTATAAATAATAAGTCTCCACTTACCATAAGCACATTTAAGAACGCCGTTTCCTCCTTGTGCAAATTCTGTAATCTCGATTCGAAGAAATGAATTATGTAAAAGCCGTTTCTCTACTAAAACAATTTTAATTATTTAGATTCATTCTTTTCATTTTAATGGAATTTTTAGTCTTGTTTCAAGTTTTGCTTCGACTTGTTTTTAAGGTCCATCAAAGAGACTAAATAGTGAATGGTATCGCCAATAGAAAGTTTCTATGTGGCTTTGAAGAGGGCATTAAAAATAGCACCAAAACAAAAAAATTGCCAAGATTAAAAATGATCCTTGTCGCTCCTGCAACGGAAAAAAAAATACAGTGCTCCCGATGTAATAAGGTTTACAATTTTTGAATAACATATGGAATAGTTTCATAAATGCACCTTATATGTAATTAGACACAAAAAGAACATTTCCCTTTTGACATGATTCAATAGAAATTTCAAGAAGTAAATTAATAAATTCGTATGAATAGCTGTGCAGCAACATTTTTGCATGTATGAAGAGTTTTAATTTTCATTAACAGAAAAGCGAACCAACAGAGAAGAAATTTGAGAAAGTAAACTAATAAATTTGTTGCCTGTACAAATCTGAAGTATTTCCAGGGTATACAAGTTTGCTTTGAAATGGTTAATCTGTTAAAAAGAAATATTTTTAGAACATAGCGTCTAGCCTTCCCTATATGACATTGAGATAAACTGCAACAAAAACAAAAAAAAACTTGTAATACCGTTATACTTCAGTTATTTATTTTTAAAACTTAAATTATCGTGTGTTCTTGCCGTGATTTAAATTGTCGCCAAATTTGCAGCAACTGTTTTGGGATATCTTGGATAAGTCTGCACCCCTCCCTATTTTAAGAAAAGACACAAATTATTGTGTCACTAATTTTTGTCAATTAGAAATTGTCGTCAAATGCTGAGATACTACTGCTGCTGCTGAATATAAAAAGACGCTAAAAATGTCTGTCTGATATAATTTCGTAATAAATAGGGAAAAATCGGCAATTATTCGCGCAAAAAAGGTAAATTAATGGCAATTTTAGTCTTGTTTAAGGGTTTGCATAATTTAGCATGTGGTTTATTTCACATTTTGACAAAAGTTTTAAAGGTTTTTTAATATATATTTAAAGAATCGCTCAACAGAAAGAAAAAAAATGCAGGTTTTTACTTTAAGAATGTTATTCTGATTATTAAGAATTTGGCGCTGTCGACAATATGAAAAACGTAAACTTTTATAACGGGAATAAATTTGCGTAGAAAAATGGCATGAACAAAGTTTACTACCTCTTACCAAACACTGTAAAATGTACATGAGCGTATTATAAGAATTTTTTCTGGTACTTATCCATTAGCCTGGCGCAAGCGAAAAATGCTCGTTTTTAGCCTACTTTCCCGTTAAAAATAAAAGAAAGGCGAAAAAAGTATTAAAAGTGGCTTAATGCATCTAAAAAATATCGCCAAGTCCAAAAAATATCGCCAAGTTAAAAAAATATCGCCAAGTCCAAAAAATAGCCAAAAAAAATAAAAAGGTAAAATGAATATCGAAAAATTAAAAATTTGAAAGTAGGGTATTGAGATGGGGAATTTGTGCCTCGGTCGGTCGGTCGGTCGGTCTGTCTGTCCCGACTTTAATAACTTTTGAATGAACATTCCGATTTGAACAAACTTTTTTTTGTTAGAAAGATCTCGGCGAGTACAGCTCATTCCCATATTTGATTTTTCGATTTGAACAATTTTTGGTTCAACTTTGAGCCGTTCAAACAACCTGTCCCGCGATGCTAACTTTTTAGTGAACAGTCCGATTTGAACAAACTTTTTTTGTTAGAAAGATCTTATCAAGAAACTTCATTCCCGTATTTACATTTCGATTTGAACAATTTTTCGTTTAACGTTGAATCGTTCAAACAAGCTGTCAACATTAATAACTTTTGAGTGAACAGTCCGATTTAAACAAACTTTTTTTTGTTCGAAGGATCTCAGCAAGGATACTTCATTACCGTATTTAAATTTTCAATTTGAACATTTTTCGTTCAACATTGAACCGTTCAAGCAACCTTTCCCCACCTAATAACTTTTGAATGAACCGTCCGAATGGAATACACTTTTTTTTTCTCAGAGAGGCTCATTCCCATGTTTCACTTTTTGATTTGAACCATTTTTCGTTCAATATTGAACCGTTCAGAAAAAAATTTAACATTAGCGCCTACGGGGAATTTAAGTTGAATGTTGATCCTGAACTTAAAGTCGGATTTCCTTCAAACTAACTTTGTAAGAAAATGGTTTTGATAAATAATGTTTGTAAAGTACTTTTCTGAATAATCTTCTGTGAGGACTCTGATTCCGACTCCGACTCCGCAAACATGGCGGAAATGCAGGCTCAGAAAAAAAATGACTGACTGTGCAGACGATTTTTTGTTTATTTATTCATTTGTTTTATTTTATTTATTATTATTATTATTTTTTTTTTGGCAGACGATTTTTTTTGTAACAAAAATGTTTCATTCACGAGAGCATTTTATTCTTTATTTATATTTAACAACTGGCAACGGATTAAAAGTGAAATTCGAGACATTTTATTAACGGACGAGTTTTTTTTTTTTTCTTTCTTTGATAAAATGTGTTTTGATGCTCTTTGTACTTTTATTTTATTTTTATTTTTTTTTGAAAACGATTGAGGATTTTTTCTACGGAAGAACTGTAACAGTTACATTCTTTAAAAGGTGCGACAAAACTTTATTTATTCGTTTATTTACTTTTTACGTGTCTATTTCATCTGATGAGAGGGGTATATTTTGCTTTTAGAAATCAGGTTTAAATGCTAAAAAGGTATGTTTGACATAATTTTCAGTCTCAGATAATCAAGAGAATAATGATCAGATGCTAGAATGCCGATGTCGATGTACGGGAAAGTAGGCTAGTTTAGTTCTTGACAGAACTTCTTGTTTCATAAATAATCGGAGAAAATGAAATAAGAGAATGAAAAACTTATTGCTCAAAGACAAATTAAATATCTGCAATTAATCACTTAAAGAACGTAAAGCTAATCTACTAAATGAGCGAAATGAAGTTGAATCGTAAAATAAATAGAATTACTTCGAAAAATGTAAATAATAGCACATGCAAGAAATCTGCAATTGTTTCCGCTTCAATTACAAAAAAAAATGCTCTCTTGGAGGGAAAAGATAACGAAGGAGTAAGCTGTAAACTATGTAATTTTAATTAAATTTTAAGAAATCTAGGAATTTAAAAAGTAGGCCTTCTTCATACCTATCAGTATGCGGACTAAAGTTCTACCAATTTTCATAATCGTATACGTTGCCTGAATTTTGTTGTTGTAGTTGCAACTGAAACTACTCGGGTGCCCGAGCCCGAGTAGATACATCTACCCGATTTAAGGTGGAATAGGTACGGTTTCCGATTTTACGAGCACCATTAAGGTGGAAGTCCGATTTAGCTCAACACTCATGCCATAAGAACCGTTTATAAGGAAGGCATCCGTTCACAACACACTCATTGGCAAAGAGAAAGGACAAGGGAAAGAGAGAGTGAAAGTACATCCATGCCCGAACCAGAATTCGAATCCAGGACTTCCTCATTCCGGTCAGACTCCTCTGATCACTAGACAAGGTGGCCGGCTGCGTTAATTTTACAATACAGCATTTGACCCGCAAGTTGTGATGTCATCAAACTTTGATCTTCTTATGTTTACGTTTAGTTACTGACCAGATGCATTTAGCTATAGCATAGATCATTTAGATTAAAAAATCCGTCTAAAAGGTTGCATTATATATCTGGTCAGACATCTTATCATCAAATCATGCATTACTTTCTATTTAACTTCCTAAACGCCCAATAATGCAGACTCCCGATATTCCTGCATCCAAAAATTTTGTGCAGAATATACTGGACCCAAACTTTTCATTCTGAGAACTAACAACTCTTCAATTATTATTATTTATTTTTAATCTATTTTTTTAGTTTTATTTATTTATTTATTTATTTTTTAAATTTATCCATAATATAACTTTTCTGTAAATAATCGATCTACTTTATTTTTCGTAGAGTTTCATTTTTCTGAAGATGTGACTTTAAAAGACATGATGTGCAATTAAAAAGTCAGTTCTTTTAGCAGATGTTCTCTTCTGAGACAAAATAAGATCGATAATTGTAATTGTGCGTGCAGTGGTGTAATAACGGAGCTTTATATTCTACAAATGAAAATATTAAAAAAAAAATTCTTCAGTTCAGTTCGTTCTGATATTCGAATGCTGTTGTCTATTTCAAAACCAGACAAAATGGTTTAAACTTTTAGTAGAGAAAGTAGAGTAAAGCAGGGTCACGGAGAGCTGTGGAACTTCGAGTTTTTCTTAGAAGCCAGAACAGCGCCGGAGCGAGGCAATTTGCTGTGCTCCGGTATGTGTTTTAGAATTTCATTGAAATTTTCAGTTAATGAATAAGTTTTCTTAATTTATTTTAAAATTTACGCATTTGTTGTTTAGAGATCACATTGTTTGCATTATTTTATTCTTTACATTGGTCAATCTAGAGAAAAATTAGATCCTTTAAAGGACCCTTCACAAAATTCAGTCACTCAAAAAGGGGCCCTTCACTAAATTAAGTCACTCAAAAAGGAACCCTTCACAAAATTCAGTCACTCAAAAATGAGCCTTTCACGAAAATTCCACTCTCGAAAACGAACTCTTCACAGAAATCCGAGTTTAAAGAACAATTGGGAATATTTCTTGCTGTAACCGATTTTTCATATAATTACGAATTAGTTTTCACAAAATGCCAAAAACAGGATCTTGGTCAAATATCCTGGATTGACCCCTGCTTTAGAATTTTTCTTGTTTAAAAATTTGCCTCCAAGAATTGTGTTTTCTTAAAAGTCTCTTCAGATAAGAAAACTTTTTTTTTTATTATTCTGAACGCAGAGTAAACATAAACGCAAGAGTGCGTACTCTTTTATCAGCGAGGAAGAAACTGGCTGTGAACATAACAATAAATGTTCTGATAAAACAACTGCGGAGGGGGGGTCTGAATTTAGTTTTTCTCACCACAGCATGGTGAAATTAGATTAAGTGCTCAACTAAGTTTGCGGAATTGGCTGAAAGTTAGACAGTTTTAAACGAATACGTCTGAACTGTAAAAAATGAATGTTGTTTTTACAGTAATACAGCTAATTTTATGGTAATAAGCTGTAAAAATTGCTAATTTTACAGTAATAAACTGTAAAATTGCTACTATTACAGTACTAAACTGTAAGATTGCTAATTTTACAGTAAAAAACTGTAAAATTGCTAATTTAACAATTTATTACAGTACATTTTACAGTTTTAAACTGGAACCTCTGCTGCCAGTATTATACTGTTGTTTTTACAGTATAATACAGCTAAATTTTACGGCAATAAGCTGTAAAATTTCTAACCTTATAGTAAGAAACTGTAAAAGTGCTATTTTTTCAGTTTATCACTGTGCATTTTACAGTTTTCAATAGGAGCCTTGCCTGCCAGTATTATACTGTAAAAACAACAGTTCATTTTTTGCAGTGTGTGTGTGCTGGAACGAAGATTGATCAGCTCCTGGTAGAGACGGGATGATGGGAGCGATCACCTCTCCCTTGAGGAACTCCCAACTGGTAAATTTTCAATATTAAAGCTCAAAAAATGCACTTTTAGTCTATCTGCACTTTAGTCTATATGCACTTTAGTCTCCAATTATTCGGGCGGGTACGTATTTTATTTTGTAACCGGAATTCATAAGATAGATAGGGTCAGGTGGGGGAAAGTGGGTCTAAAATCGAGCTTTTTTTAGAAACGGTCCCAAAATCTCATAATTAAATTCATTTCAAGGAAACTTTTGACGCATTTTATATGCCTTGGGTTCATATAGATTAAGTATGAAGCGAACCATTTTATTTTGTTTGATTGTTTTCTCTCAGTGATAAATTTAAAGTATCATGTGCTGATAGTCTAGTTCAGAAATTAGTGTATATTTTAATAAAAATGTGAAAATATTGATTTTGACATAAGTGTACAATGAGATCAAAATACCTTAATTTCATTTAACGGTACAATTGTACAAAAAATGTTTTTACATGTTATTTAACGAATGAAACTATGTCATCAGTTTTATTCTTTTTGCTATCATTCACAACACTGAAAAATTCTGGAACATTCTAAAACTTTTTTTTGTTCGAAAACGCGCCAAATGTCGCCAAGCTTGGCGGCACTTGGTGATTTTTCGCCAAATTTGGCGACAATCATAAGTCGCCAAACGTGATGCCAACTTGGCGATATCTTGTCAATTTCTCGCCAAGTCTGTAGTATGTTAAATTGATAGCATCGCGGGACAGGTTGTTTGAACGGTTCAAAGTTGAACCAAAAATTGTTCAAATCGAAAAATCAAGTATGGGAATGAGCTGTACTCGCCGAGATCTTTCCAACAAAAAAAAGTTTGTCCAAATCGGAATGTTCATTCAAAAGAATTATTAGGGGGGGACAGACAGACCGACCGACAGACCGACCGACCGACACACAAATTCCCCATCTCAATACCCTACTTTCAAATTTTTAATTTTTCGATATTCAATTTACCTTTTTATTTTTTTAACTTGGCGATATTTTTTGGACTTGGCGATATTTTTTTTTACTTGGCGATATTTTTTAGATGAATTAAGCTACTTTTAATACTTTTTTCGTCTTTCTTTTGTTTTTAACGGGAAAGTAGGCTAAAAACATTTGTTTTTTATATTAACACTTACATTGAAACATCACTGCTCATTTCAGCAGTAAATTTTTACCTTGGAGAAAAAGGTATCAGTTTCTACTTTCTTTTCTCATGGGATGAAATGAAAGTTTTTATTTTATTATTAAAAGTTTTATTAGAAATGAATAAATAAACAAGTTGAAACATTAATGAAGGAATGCGAATGAATGAATTAATCAATGAGCACATCTGGGATTTTTAAAAAATGGAGTAAGTAATAGCTGAAAAACAAAAACAATTTTCCAGAAAGTGCAAAATATTACAATATGTGTATGAAATTTTGAAAATGAGTTGTATATATTTCCTTTGATTTTTAAGTCTATTTACTAGCTGCGTAGCCCGGCGTTGCACGGGCTGTAATGTAGTGAAGGCAGTTTGAGAAAACTACTCGCCACCAAGGCGGCTCGCCTTTAAAGAAATTAGTTTAAACAGTTTACTCGCCGTCAAGGCGGCTCGCCTTTACAGTAGCGAGGAAAGTTTCAATTCACTACTCGCCGCCAAGGCGGCTCGCCTTTAAAGTACCAAGGAAAAGTTTAATAAACTACTCCCCGCTAAAGCGACTCGCTAAAAAGCTTTCCTGCATCAAAGAATCAATCGAATTATTTGCACATGCTTCCTCAAAAATAAAGACGATGTCAAGTAGCGCATACTTAGCACTCTCCCTAAATTACAAATAAAATTCCTTTCCAAAAACAATTATTTCCAAACCGCTTTCTTCCGGTAAAATTAATTGCAAAATTCTAAACGAAAAAGTTCTTTTGATATTTGTATCGAAGCCAGAAAAAGTCCCTTCTAAAAACAGCAATTGCAATTTTATTTAAAAACACATTTTCAAAATGGTACCTGAGAAAAAATATGTCATTAATAATTAGAAGAAAAACAATTGTTAGAACTTTGTTATAACACGTATTCAAAATGACAATGAAAAAAATAACACTATTTCATTTTAAAAAGTTCAACTTAATTAACGTTTTAATTCAAAATCGCAACGGAAAGAAATAAATATCTTGGAATTTTAAATAGTTCAATAATTTAATTAACGTTTTAATTCAAAATGGCAACGGTAAGAAAAAATGTCTTGGAAGTTTAATCATTAATTAGGCTTAATCGCTTTAAATTTGACTACTTATTAATTAAACATTCGCTTTAAATTTGACTACTTATGGATCGCAGCCAGAAAAAGTCCCTTCTAAAAACAGCAATTGCAATTTTATTTAAAAACACATTTTCAAAATGGTACCCGAGAAAAAATATGTCATTAATAATTAGAATAAAAACAATTGTTAGAACTTTGTTATAACACGTATTTAAAATGACAATGGAAAAAAATAACACTCTTTCATTTTAAAAAGTTCAATTTAATTAACGTTTTAATTTAGGGCCGAATTCAAGTGAAACACCATTGCAGTCGCTTCGAGGCGATCGCATATTGCAACCGCTACTGTAAGTCGAATTCAAGTGAATTCGTTTCACTTGAATCCAAATTTTGGAATTTGCGATTGCATTGGTGAGTTGCGATCGTCCGTGTTTCACTTGAATTCCTGCCTTAAAATCGCAACGGAAAGAAATAAATATCTTGGAATTTTAAATCAATAATTTAATTAATGTTTTAATTCAAAATGGCAACGGTAAGAAAAAATGTCTTGGAAGTTTAATCATTTATTAGGCTTAATCGCTTTAAATTTGACTACTTATTAATTGATATCTTCGCTAATTAAAATCGTATAATCATATAGATTGAAGCTAATGAAGCCTGAAAAATTACCTATCTATCGGTACCTGGTTCGACTTTCAGTTCATTGGCGTTCAGGAGAAATAAGCGTGACATAGAAAGATAGAAAGAAAGATAGAAAGATAGTTAGAAAGATACTCAGTTTTTAATATAAGTAGACTAGCTGCGTGGCCCGGCGTTGCACGGGCTGTAGTGTAGTGAAGGCAGTTTGAGAAAACTACTCGCCACCAAGGCGGCTCGCCTTTAAAGTAATGAGGAAAGTTTAAACAGTTTACTCGCCGTCAAGGCGGCTCGCCTTTACAGTAGCGAGGAAAGTTTCAATAAACTACTCGCCGCCAAGGCGGCTCGCCTTTAAAGTACCAAGGAAAAGTTTAATAAACTACTCCCCGATAAAGCGGCTCGCTAAAAAGCTTTCCTGCATCAAAGAATCAATCGAATTATTTGCACATGCTTCCTCAAAAATAAAGACGATGTCAAGTAGCGCATGCTTAGCACTCTCCCTAAATAACAAATAAAATTCCTTTCCAAAAACAATTATTTCCAAACAGCTTTCTTCCTGTAAAATTAATTGCAAAATTCTAAGCGAAAAAGTTCTTTTAATATTTGGATCGCAGCCAAAAAAAGCCCCTTCTAAAAACAGCAATTGCAATTTTATTTAAAAACACATTTTCAAAATGGTACCAGAGAAAAAATATGTCATTAATAATTAGAATAAAAACAATTGTTAGAACTTTGTTATAACACGTATTCAAAATGACAATGGAAAAAAATAACACTCTTTCATTTTAAAAAGTTGAATTTAATTAACGTTTTAATTTAAAATCGCAACGGAAAGAAATAAATATCTTGGAATTTTAAATAGTTCAATAATTTAATTAACGTTTTAATTCAAAATGGCAACGGTAGGAAATAAATATCTTGGAATTTTAAGCAGTTCAATAATTTAATTAACGATTTTATTCAAAATGGCAACGGTAAGAAACAAATGTCTTGGAAGTTTAATCATTTATTAGGCTTAATCGCTTTAAACTTGACTACTTATTAATTGATATCTTCGCTAATTAAAATCGTATAATTATATAAATTGAAACTAATGAAGCCTGAAAAATTACCTATCTATCGGTACCTGGTTCGACTTTCAGTTCATTGGCGTTCAGGAGAAAGAAGCGTGACATAGATAGATAGTTAGAAAGAAAGATAGAAAGAAAGAAAGAAAGAAAGATAGATCTCCCCAAAAACAACAGTGTTGTAAAAAAATCCCCCGCCAAGAAAACCTTAAATACTCAGCCTTAAAAAGTTATGATATCGAGTTTTCCCGCCAAGTTTGTGCCAAACTACAACTAACCTGTATGTATAGTTCTTTTAAATTGTTTTCTGTCCTGCCAGGCGGGAAACTTTGTCTTGTGAGGTGGTTGCTTAATGAGTAAAAACTTCCCGCCTGGCAGGACTGAAAACAATTTAAAAGAACTATACATACAGGTTAGTTGTAGTTTGGCACAAACTTGGCGGGAAAACTCGATATCATAACTTTTTAAAGCTGAGTATTTAAGGTTTTCTTGGCGGGGGATTCTTTTACAACACTGTTGTTTTTGGGGAGATATCACATGTTTTTGCATTAATATTATTTCTTTGCCTGTTTTTTTTTTCTCTTCAAAATTTATTTTGCATGTTTTTTTTCCCTTCAACATTTTTCTTGGCGGTCCGACATATGTGGTTTTCTTGGCATGCATTTGGTGCAAAAGTTCAAGGATCTTCTTCAGTCTAGGATAAATTTGAAATCAATCACAATGTACCACCCGAACCGACGCAAAACAAAGCTAGTTGCTAACAATACTACGATTAAATTAAAAGTTTAAACAAAAAAACCCCAACCCTTACTGCCGATCTCATATTAAAATAAAAATATTTTTGAAAAAAAAATTGAACCGACTTCGGAACTTCACTCAGAAAATGCTCTAAAAAGTAAAAAATAATTTTATTCTTTGAACTCCATCGATACTACATTTAAACATAAGTTTTGAAGTCGGCGCAAAAAAGCTAAAGAGAATCATTCGAAACTATAAATATAAATTTAAATGAATCCAGGTTCTTTATTCGCATTCGCATTCATTGAAAAATACATATTTATGCAATGGTACAAATATTCAGCTCTCAATTTTCAATGATTTCTCTGAAAATGTTGGCAAAATATAGTAAACATCATTTTACCTATAGTTTTTGCGCCGACTTCAAAACTTATGTTTAAATGTAGTATCGATGGAGTTCAAAGAATAAAATTATTTTTTACTTTTTAGAGCATTTTCTGAGTGAAGTTCCGAAGTCGGTTCAATTTTTTTTTCAAAAATATTTTTATTTTAATCTTTTTAGTGTAAATGTACATATGAAATAAGGTAATGTTTCCATTGCAAAACTTCACCTAATTTTCTTAAGTAAATGCTTCATAAAATAAACTATGTAAGAAAAAAAAAAAGAAAGTATCAACGCGTCTAAAATTTTAAACGATTGACAATAAAAAATAATCCTTGTTATTCTCTGGTATTTATTTGTGTACTAGTTTAATTAAAGGCTAAATATTAACGGCTTTTCAATTAATTTATGTTTCAAAACAACACTAGATTCTCGCAGTTCATAAAATTTCACGACGTATTACATAGGTGGCCCGCTAATGAGTTTTATGTTTGATTCAGTTAAGCCTTCATTCACAATTTTCATGATCATTATAATAACTGTTTCATATTAATCACGTTCTGTAAGGGCCATGCTCCACATCAGCGTAAAACGCGACCGAAACTGAAGGCAGAAACCGAAAATCCGGGTACTTTCCATAGGAACACCATTGAATCCATTTTACGCTTCTGCCTAATTTTTCTGCTTTACGTCGATGTGGAGCATGGCCCTAACAATGGATTTCATATTTAATCATTTAGGACAAATCGCTTTAAATTAGAGCAAAAATTTGGTGATTTTCCTCCTTTTCTTCAGAATTCCTTTATCAAACCTTATGTAAATTAAGACTAACAAAACCTGAAATATTACGAATCAATCAGTACCTGGTACGTCTTTCAGTTCGTTGGAGTTCAGGAGAAAAAAGCAGGACATAGAAAGATACTCGGTTTAAAATTTTCAAAAAGACCATAGAAAGGAGTTTCATTATGCAATCCAGAGAAGCCTGGCGTTCAAAATGGTCATTATTACGATTACTGTGATCCCAATTTCTTTTTCGAAAGATTTCTGCAGGTTCCCGTTATCGAACCCGGACCACGAGAGGATGGGACCAATCGGAAAGAAAGACCTTTCTAACAAAAAAAGAATTTTTGAAATCGGTCCAGGCGTCTTCGAGTTATCTTGAAACATACCGAAAAAAAAAAATTTCTCCGACGAATTGTATAACCTCCTCCTTTGTTGAAGTCGGTTAATGAGCTAAATTGAAGATCCCTTTTAAAAGCCTTATGCAATAAAATCAATTACAAATATTTTATTTGTTAACAAATAGAAACTGGCAACAGATGAAATTTCAATCATCTCCATATATTATTTCTCTAAGCCGAATCCTATACCCGGTCGAAACTCGCTCATTTCTTTATCGAATTGCAAGAAAATTTATGATTTTGAAGCTTATCCCGCGGGCTATTGACGAAAATTAGACCCACCCTCTAAAAAGTGTCGGTTCGTTTTTTATTCGAACTTCAATTTTTGGGCACAAAATTGACTCTATCTAGCGAAATAATTGTCGTATCGTCTCCATTTTGATTTCATTCGAAAGATTTAAAAAAATGCGTTCTTTAGAACGTTTCTCCGCTAGCGCCGCGTAAGGAGAATCTCGAAAATCCACGTTTAAGCGACTTATAAGCGATTGAAGTTTGAAAAAGTTAAATTTTTTGCTCAAACGTTAAAATCGTTACATTGTTGTTCAAATCAATTTTAAATGCGACATTTCAAGCCAAGGCTTAGCTCGGTAAACCTTGATTGTAACTTTTATTGTTTCAAAATACTATGGTACCGTAAAATGGGGTTAATCGGAACACTTTTCAGCTTTGATTGTAAAAAAAACAGTTAAAAGATTTTTTTTTAATTTGATTTTTTGGGTAAAAACTTCGGTCTTGCTTTACTTTTGATATTCCAAGCAAAGACAAAAGATTTTGAGCAATTATTATTAAAATATATAGCAAATTATGGGTGTTCCGAATCACCCCGCTGATAGGGGTCAATCGGAACACTTGTTACAATTTTTATTTTTTTCAATTTAATCTGTAATAGGTCTCACAAACATGAGTAATATTGATGGGGGAGAATAAGAACAGATAATTACTGTCAAATAAATGTATAATTTCAGTACCTGTAAACGTTTATAATTTGTGAAAATTCAAAATAATTTTGAACTTATGAAAAATGAAAAGTAATTTTAAGAAAAGCTTTTGAATTGAAATGCAAAGATTTAACATGAATGGAAGTCACTCATGTCGTCCACAAATATGTACTTGTCCTTAAAACTAGCAATTGTGACTTGGCCTCAGTTTTTTCATAACATCTCCTGGAATGAATTCTGCCTTTTCTTTAGTTTTTTGAAATTTCTGGGTTACGGGGATTGTCCTGAAAGATTTTTTCGCTTATTCATCACTGTCTGTGTGCTGGACGTTTACTACATAAAGTCTATGTGACTTTGTCCCTTTTATTTTAAGTAAAAAAAAGTCTCCTGGAGAAAAAATCTTTTGAAATCTGTAACTTTTGTCATTCTAAGATCTAGTTGCTCACGAGAAGGGATAAACAGTAATAAATCCTTGTCCCTGTCTTGATTAGAAGAATTGGGGTTAGAATCTTGATTTTTCAAACAATTTCCTTCAAATAAGTTTGAATTGGAACAACAGAACTAAGTGTTCCGATTCACCCCGCAAATTTTTTTCCCATGGCATTTTTCAGAATTCTTCACTTTTATGACACAATTTATAAAAAATGTAAATTCTAATGTGGTATTCTGTTGTTTAGATACATGTATAATTGAAACATACCACTCATAGTTTTTAAATATAAGAAGGTTTGTTCTTGCATATGAAGTTTTGCAGTCTATGAAAATGTGATGTTTTCTAGCATTCAACGTGCAGCCCTCTTTAGAAGCCAGTAGCGTTGCCAGATTGACAAAAGTATTTTTTTCCTACTTCCTATGATCTTACCTTTCTAAAAAAAAAAATTCATGGCGAAAAATACCCAATAGTATATTTATGAAGAATTTCTTTGTACGGTTAGGAAGTTTTGTTCCGATTGACCCCGCTGTTCCTATACACCCCATTTTACGGTAGTTTTGAGATAACGTTAGTATTTAGTTTAGTAGTAGCCTTGGGTATTTGATTTTAATATAGGGTATCACTTTTGTAGTAGTTGTAAAAGTGAACGTGTCTTTGATCTCTTTGAAAAGTAGTCAGAACGACGGCAGTAGATGGCGATGTTGTGCAAATGAAGCCAATAAAAATTGTCGTATTAAATTAAGTTTAGAGTTTTTTTTTTTTTTTTCTTTGCGGAATTCCGCACGGGTCACCTAGTCTCCATATATTATTTCTCTAAGCCGAATCCTATACCCGGTCGAAACTCGCTCATTTCTTTATCGAATTGTAAGAAAATTTATGATTTTGAAGCTTATCCCGCGGGCTATTGACGAAAATTAGACCCACCCTCTAAAAAGTGTCGGTTCGTTTTTTATTCGAACTTCAATTTTTGGGCACAAAATTGACTCTATCTAGCGAAATAATTGTCGTATCGTCTCCATTTTGATTTCATTCGAAAGATTAAAGAAAATGCGTTCTTTAGAACGTTTCTCCGCTAGCGCCGCGTAACGAGAATCTCGAAAATCGACGTTTAAGCGACTTATAAGCGATTGAAGTTTGAAAAAGTTAAATTTTTTGCTCAACTGTTAAAATCGTTATACCATTGTTGTTCAAATCAATTTTAAATGCGACATTTCAAGCCAAGGCTTAGCTCGGTAAACCTTAATTGTAACTTTTATTGTTTCAAAATACTATGGTAGTTTTGCGATAACGTTAGTATTTAGTTTAGTAGTAGCCTTGGGTATTTGATTTTAATATAGGGTATCACTTTTGTAGTAGTTGTAAAAGTGAACGTGTCTTTAATCTCTTTGAAAAGTTGTCGGAACGACGGCAGTAGATGGCGATGTTGTGCAAATGAAGCCAATAAAAATCGTCGTATTAAATTTAAAGTTTAGAGTTTTTTTTTTTTTTTTTTTTTTTTTTTTTTTTTTTTTTTTGCGGAATTCCGCACGGGTCACCTAGTTGAGTTTTCTTTCCTCGCCGCCCAACAATGACAACATAAATGCTCAGATGTTGAACAGAGCTAGTAGATAGAAATCGGACCAATTTTAAGCATTAATAACTCCGGGGTGCGATGACCCCCGGGGGGTAAATTTTGGGAAAACGTCCTCAATGTCTCATCGAGAATATTCATACCAAAAATCAACACTAAAGACCCCCGGGGGGAAAAGATACAAAAAATAAAAACGAGGAGGGAGGGGGTGGGGGGTCGAAAAACCCCCTATGCCGAGCTTTGGGACAAAATAAATGTGGGTGCAAAATGAGAGCTCAATCCGAGTTACCGTTTAGTCTGGACCCCTGTCAAACAAATTTTAAAAAGTGCGAAAAATAGCGATTTTATAACATAATAGCTGTGGGGCCCGGCGTTGCACGGGCTTTAAAGTAGTGATGAAAATTTAAATAAACTACTCGCCGTCAAGGCGGTATATAATGATATATAACCGCCAAGGCAGCTCGCCTTTAAAGTAGCGAGGAAAGTTTCAGTAACTACTACAGTTACTGAAAAGTTCTACAGGGTGTCCACTCCAATCGTGGATCAATAGCTAATTTCTAAATCGTTAGAGATAAGCATATAGTTTATTTAGGAAAAAATCTCCAAATTACGAAAGGAATTTTGGGTCTATTCAATGTTTTTCAAAAAATCAAATTTTGAAAGAGTTACGAAATTTAAATTTTTATACAGCCCCCCAGTCCTATCCAATCATACTTAGTAAAACATTCTTGACACTGTAACGTTCAAAACTAAAAAAAAATCCCTCTTCTACCACAAAAATTGACCCAGTTATGACGTTTTGAAAAATCAAGATTTTGAAGGATTTCGCATACGGTCCCTTAAGCGATCGCTCTATGACGTCATGAAATAATGCAAAATCTTGATTTTTCAAAACGTCATAGCTCGGTCAATTTTTGTGGTAGAAGAGGGATTTTTTTTTAGTTTTAAACGTTACAGTGTCAAGAATGTTTTACTAAATATGATTGATAGGACTGGGGGGCTGTATAAAAATTTAAATTTCGTAACTCTTTCAAAATTTGATTTTTTGAAAAACATTGAATAGACCCAAAATTCCTTTCGTAATTTGGAGATTTTTTCCTAAATAAACTATATGCTTATCTCTAACGGTTTAGAAATTAGCTATTGGTCCACGATTGGAGTGGACACCCTGTATATCTCCCCAAAAACTGTCTCCAATTATTCGGCGGGTACGTATTTTATTTAGTAACCGGAATTCATAAGATAGATAGGGTCAGGTGGGGGAAAGTGGGTCTAAAATCGAGCTTTTTTTAGAAACGGTCCCAAAATCTCATAATTAAATTCATTTCAAGGAAACTTTCGACGCATTTTATATGCCTTGGGTTCATATAGATTAAGTATGAAGCGAACCATTTTATTTTGTTTGATTGTTTTCTCTCAGTGATAAATTTAAAGTATCATGTGCTGATAGTCTAGTTCAGAAATTAGTGTATCTATATCTATAAAAATGAGTGTATGTATATATACTTGTTCTCTATACAAATCCACAGTTTGCGTCAGATTTTCATCAAACTTGACACAGAGGTTCCTTGATGCCCTAGAATTCTCATAGGCGGGGTCTTGAAATTTTAAAAAATCTGAAAAGCTCAAATTTAAATTTTTTGTCAAAAAATGACCCTTTTATAGGAATCTAGCCTATTTATATTGTAATCGAGATAGGCCTTTTAGCATTCAAATTGATGAAATTTAAGATTTTTAAATATGAGTATTTTCTAACAATGATTACGATTAAAGTAATGAATTGTCAATTTAAGGCTCACCTATTTCCTTTTAGCATTGAAATAAGTAAAAAACAATCATAATTCATGTGGACTTTATAAAAGGAACCACGGATTTGAATTTCAAATTTGCAATGCGACGACAGTTGCGTCTGTAATGGAGATAAGCCTTCAGAACGAGAAATAGATTTATTTCTGAGTTATAATAATTTTTACTTTGTAGGTGGGAACAATTAATAGAGAAAAGTTAATATTTTAAATTTGGCGGGTGAAATTGATGCAATTTTTTCACTTCCATGTGTATATATTTCATGCCAGTGGACGCGGCAAAGCACAGACAACATTTATCTTTAATTTTCAGCTTTTGATATGACTATTTTTCTGTAAACGTTTAACTTTCTGTAATATTTTAGTTTGTTACAAAGTTTGTACCTAAGAGACAGATTGATGCAAATTATTTTATACCCATATGAATAGAACTCTTTCAAACTTTTTTTCCCTGAATGCTATGTTGTATTAATAAGCGCCCGGGCAACGCCGGGTATTAAGCTAGTATTTTAATAAAAATGTGAAAATATTGATTTTGACATAAGTGTACAATGAGATCAAAATACTTTAATTTCATTTAACGGTACAATTGTACAAAAAATGTTTTTACATGTTATTTAACGAATGAAACTATGTCATCAGTTTTATTCTTTTTGCTATCATTCACAACACTGAAAAATTCTGAAACATTCTAAAACTTTTTTTTGTTCGAAAACGCGCCAAATGTCGCCAAGCTTGGCGGCACTTGGTGATTTTTCGCCAAATTTGGCGACAATCATAAGTCGCCAAACGTGATGCCAACTTGGCGATATCTTGTCAATTTCTCGCCAAGTCCGTAGTATGTTAAATTGATAGCAAAGCAGGGACAACCGTAAGCAAGTAAAGTTTAGCGTGTAAATTAATAGAAAAAAAGCCAATTTTAGCAAGAAAATAAAAAACAAGCACATAAAATCATAAAAACAGCACCAATTTACTAATTGTGTAACGTCATCGGAAAGTTTAGAAATAGACCCACTTTACCCCACCTCAGAAAACACCTTATAATTAGTAGTATTATAAACTTTATTTTTATGTCTGTATGTAGGGCTAATCCTTAGATGTTCTACTATAAGTCTACACCAAAATTAATAGCATTTGCCAATGAATAATGATTCTAGAAGGAAGTTCATAAACACCTAATTCTTACATATCACATTCGATGAGCATAAAGAAACGCTTTGTGAGCATTTAATTTGTTTAGAATGTTCTAAAACTAACATAAAAGTATTTGCTATGATCTCAATTTATGGCTTAAAAAAAGAATCAACAAAATATTTTAATCAGAAAAAAAAATTAGGGTTTTTCAATATAGTCCCACTTTCCCTCATAAACCCACTTTCCGTCCACCTGACCCTATATAGAAGAAAGCTTCGTGACGGCCACGACAGCTAGTTATTTTTTTTTCCCCTCTTCTATTTTTACTTCCTTTTACGTAGTAAAGGAAGTATTGTGATCACGAAAAAAAATTTCACTCAAATTTCGGTCTAAATTTTGATTTTGCTCACGCCTGAATGAATGTCGCGTAGTTTTTTCGACCTGTCAGCACGTGCATATGTACCTAAAAACATACAAACAGCCGAAAAATCAATTTCGACCACCCCCGAGTAAATTACGACGAGTTTTCTCGTGACGTCTGTATGTACGTATGTGCGGATGTATGTGCGGATGTATGTGCGTATGTGGCTCGCATAACTCAAAAACTATATGCCGTAGAAACTTCTAGCTTGGTATGTAGGCTCTGAGGGGGGTCTAGTTGTGCACCTCCCCTTGTGAGTGCCTTCGAATGTTCCCAAAGGGGTCTTTTACCCCTTTTTTGGGGTAAATCAATGTTAATTTCAATACAGACTCAAGTGATATGAATTGGCGCCTCCACTTGGCGACATGTCGCCAAGCTTTTGGTCGCCAAGTGTTTGACGCCAAGTTGGCGACATATCGCCAAGTTGGCGACAAATTTGGCGAAAAAATTATTTTTTGAATTTGGGTTCAATTTGGCGCTATTGGCGATATTTTGCGAAAAATTCACTAAATGATATTAAAATCAGCAATGTTTAGAAAAATAACCATTGTAAAATATTTTTTGCATTGTTTCGTGGTAGATTAGGGGAGTAAATATTTGAATTGTTACCTTACTCACTCCAAGCACTTTTTTTAACACTTAAGGCAACTACTAAGAAATTTACACGTAAAAGGAAGTAGTGTGGGGTCCATACCAGATTTTTTCTTTTATTTTCATTTTCCCCTTTTTTCTTAGTCTTTTTTCCCTTTCTTCCTTTTTTTTCTGAGGAGACAAACGGCCCCTCCTGACCTACGGCCGCAAAATCATAGGCCCTGTAGTTCCGGCCATTTGGTGGCTCTGGTGAGCAGCCACAAAATAATCCTGAAGAGCGCTCTAATTCTATTACTAGTACTACTCTATAATTCAGATGCAGAAATGAAGGAAGAATATAGTGTTACCTCCAAGCCACCTACATGAATACAGGCGTTTGTTTGGATTGCTGTGATATTTCTCCCTTTTTTATGCAAATTTAAATATTATATCTCTTGGATTTCTAGATAGTTTTGTTTTCTTCTCCTTTTTTTCTTCCTTCATTTTTTTAAAGAAAGATTTAGCGCTGTTGGTGTCTCTTCTACACAATATTCTAAATCTCCCTCTCTATTTTGATTTTCCCTTTATTTAAAACATATTTCGGGGTATTCCATGTATTTTAACCACTTTGTTGTGATCTTTGGTGATATTTTGAACAAAAATATTTAGAAAAGTAATATGTAGTAAGTTAGCCCCAATAATCAACATAATTATTTATAAAATTACTAGCTGACCCGGCCACGCGTTGCTGTGGCTAAGGTATGGGTTAAACTATAATGTTTCAATAAAAACGAAAAACTTTATTACCATTATAGAGATCAACTTTGTATAAATATGAATTTGAGGTCAAAATATGAAAACAATCGAACAAAAATTTCCTAAGTTTGCTAGAAACAAAAAATCAACAAAAAATGTAGCAATTTAGTACTTAGAAATATTATATTCAAGCTTGTAACAATTGAATTGAGTTAATTAAAAATTTGATAATTGCTATTGTAACATTTTATTTTTTAATGTAACATTTCATTTTTTAATAATGTATGTAGGGTAGATAGTTAACCAATATTATTTGTTATTTTTTGAATTATAAGCATTTTTAATTTCAGTTTAATTCAACACTAATCGGTGCACAATAATCTTTGTTAATCTGTCTCTTGTAAACAAAAATAGATTGGACTGTTTTCCTACATGGGAGCAAGCGACCTATAGTTGCCCATGGGAAAAACATGGATTTTACAAATCTAAACCGCAAATTGACATTGTTTGTCCTTGGGACTTATTAATGGACATGTCGAAAGCTGAACGAATGGGAAACTGTAGCCTTTTGAAGGGTATTGAACAGGGACGTCATTTCAAGTTTTTTTAGGGGGGGGGGGTCCAAACACAATGCAATTTCACCGGAAAACATCAAAAACCACGCCCACTTATATGTAAATACATTGATTTCTCAAAGCCAGGGGGGGGGGGGAATTGACCCAACCTGCCTACCCTAATTGACGGACCTGGTATTGAAGATTCTGATGGTGTCATTGGGATACGTGGCAACAGAACTACTTCATCTTTAAACTTGCCAGTCAAAATGATTGCCTCAATAATGTTCCCGGTGATTTTTTTGATAACTAAACGCGTACCATTGCATAATCTCGGTGGATTTAAATTACGTAGAAGAACTATGGGTAAACCAATTTTTAACCGCAGATTATGTGGTAGCATTCCGGGCATGTTAAAAGAATTTTAGCCAAGAATACAGAAAAGCTGGTAGCTAAATAGATAATTTGCAATAAAAAATATATTGCGGTCCTAAATTGAGATAAAAACTATCCTATCATTTAAGTTGGACCAAACTGAAACTGCGTGTAAAATTTGGTTAAAATCGGTTTAGTAGCTGAGGAGTCCATTGGCCACAAACACAGGGACACGTACTTTTTATATATTAAGATGTAAAATTTTGCAGAAGAAATGATTTTTTAGGAACTTATCTGCAATGCATGTCTTGTGCGTGTAGAGAACTAGAGCAGCAAGAGCATTTTTTGTGCAAAATTGGTGATCTGAGTTTTAGAGGCGCCCTAAAATTTTGAAAAGGTCAGTGTGCTCTCCCCAAATTACTTATTGACTTCGTTTAAAGGATCAAGAGAAAAATTGTTTCATCAAAATTTTTTATAACTGAACATTTTCTTAAATTAAGACTTCAACCAATTTTTTGTGCCTGACTTACCTCTAAATACATGCGCACTTTGCCAAAGTTATATTTTCAAAAAATAATTATTCAAATCAAAAGTATTGAAAAGTATTTGCTTTGACCAGAAAAGGGATTACCTCGACTCAAACAGTATTTCCTCTCCCTTTAAATTGCTTTTTAACCTTCTTTCAAGTAATAGAAAAAAACAGACGTAAAAAGCATTAAAAGTGGCTTAATGCATCTTAGAAATATCCCTAAGTCCAAAAAAGTCACAAAAAAGAGGAATAAAAATAAAATAAAATAAATATCGAAAAATTAAAAATTAGAAAGTGAGGTTTTGAGAGGGGGAACTTGTGTGTATGTCGGTTTGTCGGTCCCCCCCCTCCCCCTTCCCAACAACGTTTGAATGAACAGTCCGATTTGAAAAAAAAAAAAAAAATGTGTTCGAAAGATCTCTTCGAGGACACCTTTTTCCTATATTTTACTTTTTAATTTCAACAAGTTTTTGTTAAATTTTGAACAGTTCAAAAAAACTTCAAAAAAACATTAACGCCTAAAGGAAAATATAACACCAATGTAGATCCCAAGCTAAAATGCGGATTTACTTCAAACAAAATTTGTTGTAAAATGCTCTTGATAAAGAATGTCGTATGGCAAATATTTTTTTCTGAATAAGCGGATTTAAAAGGACTCCGATCCCGACTCCGCAACCACAGCAGAAATGAAAGCTCGGAAAAAAGCTCGACTTCTATACCAATAAGAATTTTAGCGCCTTCGACTCCGACTCTGCCTATCGACTTCAACTGACACTGACTACATCTATTTTTTACCTTCGACCATGACACCAAATTCACGACTCTGACTCCGCAGCCATGGCAGAAATGCAGGCTCTATTTTCAGCTTCCGCAATTAAAAATTGCATTGCAGCTATACGAATTTTTCAAAACGGAGATTTTTTCTTTCCGAGTTATCAATTAGTTTTAATCTATTAATTCATTATGAAAATTAAATTCGTCAAAGGACAATCCAATAACATGCCATGAATATTTGAAGTAACAACAGAGAAAATTTCGATTTTTTATTTTTATCTTTATACGATTGAGTAATATACATGAACATCATTTGGGAAAAAAATTTTGCAATACAAAAAAGTTTAAAACTACACGTGGCTGGATAGAGTCGATTTGAGGAATTTGGGCACGGATTCAAGTGAAACAGCACTGCGATCGCTTCGAATTGCAATCGCTACTGGAAGTGAATTACATTATCATCAACTTAACTTGGCATGACGTCACTACGGGCGGAGCCAATAAGAGCTCACAAGCAGTCGGCGATCTCCTCTTATTCGCCAAGTAGGCTGTGACGTTTTATCTAGCTCGTTTTTCATAGGCAAACATCACGCTGACGTCACGATGTTTTTATCAAGAAACGTTCTAATGTAATTCATTTCCAGTAGCGATTGTAATTTGCGATGGCCTGTTTCACTTGAATCCCTGCCTTAATCTTCATAATCTTTATCTTTACTAATATATAAAGCTGTAGAGTTTGTTTGTTTGTTTGTTTGTTTGAACGCGCTAATCTCAAGAACTACTGGTTCGATTTGAAAAATTCTTTTTGTGTTGAATAGTCCATTTATCCAGAAAGACTTTAGGCTATAGTTTGAAAAGATTCGATAAGCGATTCGTTTTTTATTCGAATTCAAGGCAATTTTCTCATAAATCGCCGAATACTGGGGTTAAAAATTACTTACACATATTAATGTTATATATCGTTGGAAGCAGAAAAATTTTGTCCGCCCTATGCAGTTTGTTCCGATTCTCTAACTTAAACACAGCACGAGTTATTCAATTTTTAAACTTGCCTTTTGCAAGGCTTCACCCGATTTCTTGCAATACTTGGTTCATTAAAACCATCAATAAAAAATAAACTAATTATTCCACAGTTTTGATTTTTATGCCATTAGATAGAGCGATATTTTTAACCCCAGAATTGATTCGACTTACAGTCGAAGAACCAAGCTTTTATCTCCACTAGAAAAAAAGTTACAAGCGTTTGAACTTTGAGTTCGAAAACCTCTTTCCTGATCAAACTATTAAAGTTTTATTGCGTTGCTATGGCGACATCTTTTAAATTCATTGTTGGTGTCCTTTTCTTCATTTCGTTTCTTAAAAGCATTTCATTTTACGGCGTTTCAACAAGGCAAATAATGCGATCGTCCGTGTTTCACTTGAATTCCTGCATACTTAATGGCTTATATTTTTTTTCTGGTACTATTTTGAAAATGCGTTTCAAATTAAATTGTAATTCATGTTTTTAGCAGGGACTTTTTTTGGCTGCGATCTAAATATTAAAACAACTTTTTTGTTTGGAATTTTGCAATTAATGTTACAGGAAGAGAGGTTTGGAAATATTTGTTTTTGGTACGGAATTGTATTTGTTTATTAGGGAGAGTGTTAAATATGTGCTACTTGACATTGTTTTTATTCCTGAGGAAGCATGTGCAAATAATGCGATTGACTTTTTTATGCGGGAAAGTTTTTTAGCGAGCCGATTTAGCGGGGAGTAGTTTTTTGAAACCGGTTTCGCTAAAACTTTCCTCCCTCCTTTAAATGCTAGCCGCCTTGGCGGCGAGTAGTTTGCTGAAACTTTCCTCGCTGCTTTAAAGGCGAGCTGCCTTGGCGGTTATATATCATTACTGAAACGGTTATCACGGGACGCGGGAGCGTCCCGCCCCGCCAAGGCGCCAAGAAATTTCCGTCGCCAATAAAAATGTAAAAGAGCGACTAGGACTGTTTACGCGAGTAACCAAACCGGGGTTTTCACCCCTCTGTATCTCAGCCCCATAAAGATCCTTAGAGTTCATTTTTGGTATACTCAATCTCCAGCGGCCCCTGACGGCACATACTAAAGCAAAACATCCAGGACCCTCAGGGGGAGGGGTGATATATGTTATAAAATCGCTATTTTTCGCACTTTTTAAAAATTGTTTGACAGGGGTCCATACTAAACGGTAACTCGGATTGAGCTCTGCTTTTGCACCCACATTTATTTTGTCCCAAAGCTCGGCATAGGGGGTTTTTCGACCCCCCACCCCCTCCCCCCTCGTTTTTATTTTCCGTATCTTTTCTCCCCGGGGGTCTTTAGTGTTGATTTTTGGTATGAATATTCTCGATGAGACATTGAGGACATTTTCCCAAAATTTACCCCCCGGGGTCATCGCACCTCGGAGTTATTAATGCTTAAAATTGGTCCGATTTCTATCTGCTAGCTCTGTTCAACATCTGAGCATTTATGTTTTCATTGTTGGGCCACGAGGAAAGAAAACTCAATGATTTATAATTTCATCTGTTGCCAGTTTCTATTTGTTAACAAATAAAATATTTGTAATTGATTTTATTGCATAAGGCTTTTAAAAGGGATCTTCAATTTAGTTCATTTTAATATGAGATCGGCAGTAAGGGTTGGGTTTTTTTTTTTTTAACTTTTAATTTAATCGTAGTATTGTTAGCAACTAACTTTGTTTTGCGTCGGTTCGGGTGGTACATTGTGATTGATTTCAAATTTATCCTAGACTGAAGAAGATCCTTGAACTTTTGCACCAAATGCATGCTGCCGAGAAAACCACAGATGTCGGATCGCCAAGAAAAATATTGAAGGGAAAAAAAAACATGCAAAGTAAATTTTGAAGAGAAAAAAAAACAGGCAAAGAAATAATATTAATGCAAAAATATGTGATATCTCCCCAAAAACAACTGTGTTGTAAAAAAATCCCCCGCCAAGAAAACCTTAAATACTCAGCCTTAAAAAGTTATGATATCGAGTTTTCCCGCCAAGTTTGTGCCAAACTACAACTAACCTGTATGTATAGTTATATGACTATAGTTATATGTATGTATAGTTATATAGTATGTATAGTATATGAGTTTTTACTCATTAAGCAACCACCTCACAAGACAAAGCTTCCCGCCTGGCAAAACTGAAAACAATTTAAAAGAACTATACATACAGGTTAGTTGTAGTTTGGCACAAACTTGGCGGGAAAACTCGATATCATAACTTTTTAAGGCTGAGTATTTAAGGTTTTCTTGGCGGGGGATTTTTTTACAACACAGTTGTTTTTGGGGAGATATATATTTACTGAAACTTTCCTCGCTACTTTAAAGGCGAGCTGCCTTGGCGGTTATATATCATTATATACCGCCTTGACGGCGAGTAGTTTATTTAAATTTTCATCACTACTTTAAAGCCCGTGCAACGCCGGGCCCCACAGCTAGTTAATAATATAAAGCTGTAGAGTTTGTTTGTTTGTTTGTTTGAACGCGCTAATCTCAGGAACTACTGGTTCGATTTGAAAAATTCGTTTTGTGTTGAATAGTCCATTTATCCAGAAAGACTTTAGGCTATAGTTTGAAAAGATTCGATAAGCGATTAGTTTTTTATTCTAATTCAAAGCAATTTTCACATAAATCGCCGAATACTGGGGTTAAAAATTACTTGCACATATTAATGTTATATATCGTTGGAAGCAGAAAAATTTTGTCCGTCCTATGCAGTTTGTTCCGATTCTCTAACTTAAACACAGCACGAGTTATTCAATTTTTAAACTTGCCTTTTTAAGGCTTCACCCGATTTCTTGCAATACTTGGTTCATTAAAACCATCAATAAAAAATAAACTAATTATTCCACAGTTTTGATTTTTACGCCATTGGATAGAGCGATATTTTTTACCCCAGAATTGATTCGACTTACAGTCGAAGAACCAAGCTTTTATCTCCACTAGAAGAAAAGTTACACTGCGATGCAAAAGTTTAGACAAAATGCAAATATGTGAATAAAAAGAAAACTATTCTACGAAATGCGTTCAAATTTCTACTGCAGGTACACAATATGGTCCCAAATACGTGTCTGGAGTTCTTATAACTATAACTGGAATCAAATTTTGGATATTACAAAAGATATTTTTTTACATTGTTTCAAAAGTTTAGACAATAGTCAGATTTTATGCAAATATTCCTTGAAATGTGATTGGTGGAGGAAATGCGGGACTGTATTATTCATTTATAAAGTGCAGAGATTGCTGAATAAATAATCAAAATCTCAAAAGCTTTTTAGTTCTCGTGTAAAGAAGATGAGAAAGTTTGGAAGCCGAAATTTGAAAATGAACCTACTTTATTAACTTTATGTCTTTTAAATCGGCTCTAGTATGGTAGTACATTGTTTTTTACTTTGTGGAGAGCAAACTCAGACATGCGTATCGATCAAAAAGTCCAAGAAAAATGATATTTCTTAAGGATGAAGGAATTGAAAAAACGGCTCAGACTGACGATTTGCCCCTTAATCCTACAAAACTTCAACTTGGGTTAAAAACTGCACGTGACAGCATAAGTAGATGAACAACTGAATCGGAATGCATAAAAAAAAACAAAGAATTGTGCTTGAGCCTTTTCGGACAGAGTGTCCCAAATAAGCCAGATTTTATTGGTAAAAGCAGCACAGCATATGATCATTGGATATTTCTCAAGTCCCGCGAAAAGAATTATAATCCATCTATGCCATCTCAATTTTAATAATTTTTATCAAAGAAAGTACCGTTCATTTTTTAGTCACGATGATACATATGCTGCTTTTCACATTAAAATCTGGTTTATTTGGGACACTCTGTCCGAAAAGGCTCAGGCACAATTCTTTGTTTTTTTTTATGCATTCCGATTCAGTTGTTCATCTACTTATGCTGTCACGTGCAGTTTTTAACCCAAGTTGAAGTTTTGTAGGATTAAGGGGCAAATCCTCAGTCTGAGCTGTTTTTTCAATTCCTTCATCCTTAAGAAATATCATTTTTCTTGGACTTTTTGATCGATACGCATGTCTGAGTTTTCTCTCCACAAAGTAAAAAACTAGCTGTCGTGGCCGTCACGAAACTTTCTTCTATATCTATCTTATGAATTCCGGTTACAAAATAAAATACGTACTCGCCCGAGTAATTGGAGACAGCTCCAATTTCCCAATTATCGTAATAACCCTGCAAATGCAGAATCAATGAGCGAAATTGGAAATCATTGCAAAAGCCTTGTTTAGATTAATTGCAAACATTTTATTTGTTAGTAAAAAGAAATTGGCAACAGTTAAAAATTTCAAATCATTGAAAGTTTTCAGCTGTTTTGATAATTAAATAGCGTGAAAGCGATTTTTAATGAATTAATTTTTCGCATTGTTGACTAAGCGCAAAAATCACCCCACCCTCCCCCTGGGGCGATTGGCGCCAAAATTTAATCGATGCTTGCTTCCATATTGGGTTAGTGTTATTCCAAATTTCATTCAAATCGCAGCAATATTTCCCGAGATACAGTAGGTGCAATGACAAAATAAGCACTTTTGATTGCTCCACCCCCCTTTGAGATATTGACACACAAATTGAATCAGCACCTGTACTCAATAGGGTCTACCTATGGACCAATTTTCGTTTGATTCCGCCGGTTACTTCCTGAGATATAGCAGTCACCCCCGCGCAGAACACGTGCGATTGCTCCACCCCCCTTGGAGATATTGACAAACAAATTGAATCAGCACCTGTACTCAGTAGGGTCTACCTAATGACCAATTTTCGTTTGATTCCGCCGGTTACTTCCTGAGATATAGCAATCACCCCCGCGCAGAACACGTGCGATTGCTCCACCCCCCTTGGAGGAATTCGCTAAAAAAAGTCAGGTGCACCAGTTCACATGGTGGTACATATGTGCAAAAATTTTTGTTCGATTTCATTCAGTAGTTTTTGCTCTAGCGCGGCCACAAAAACTGGTCACACACATACAGACTCACACACAGACACACACACACACAGACAGACATTTTCCAAAAATGGTCGAAATGGACTCAGCACACCTCAAAACGTGCAAATCCGTCAAAATTCGACATTCGAAAATTTTCACGAAACCAATACTTTCTTCTATATATTAGATATAGAAGAAAGTAACAATGTACTACCATACTAGAGCCGATTTAAAAGACAAAAAGTTAATAAAGTAGGTTCATTTTCAAATTTCGGCTTCCAAACTTTCTCATCTTCTTTACACGAGAACTAAAAAGCTTTTGAGATTTTGATTATTTATTCAGCAATCTCTGCACTTCATAAATGAATAATACAATCCCGCATTTCCTCCACCAATCACATTTCAAGGGATATTTGCATAAAATCTGACCATTGTCTAAACTTTTGCAACAATGTAAAAAAAGATCTTTTGTAATATCCAAAATTTGATTCCAGTTATAGTTATAAGAACTCCAGACACTTATTTGGGACCATATTGTGTACCTGCAGTAGAAATTTGAAAGCATTTCGTTGAATAGTTTTCTTTTGATTCACATATTTGCATTTTGTCTAAACTTTTGCATCGCAGTGTACAAGCGTTTGAACTTTGAGTTCGAAAACCTCTTTTCTGATCAAATTATTAATGTTTTATTGCGTTACTATGCCGACATCTTTTAAATTCATTGTTGGTTCCCTTTTCTTCATTTCGTTTCTTACAAGCATTTTATTTTACTGCGTTTCAAGGCTCTCCTATGATGATTATAACAAGGCAAATAATTCCTTTTAGTTCGGTACAATTGCAAAGATTTTAGCCTTTAATATTTAATTGTGACATATTGTAGCAATTCGATATTTGACAACAAACGTGCCTTTTAACTTTAAAAAAAAAATAGTGGGGAAGACCGCAGATATTGTCGATATCGTTTTTGTTTCGTACTGCTATTGTTTTCTTATTCGTTTGACTTTTTTTTTCTTATGCAATAGGTATGTAAGTAGGTTTCAAATGAGTGAAATATTATTTTATTTATTTATTTTTTTTAATGATTTAAGATAGTTACTAATCTAAGTAAATATTATGATTCATCATATTTTTGTAACGTTTTTAATACTTTATATCATTAATACTAAACACATAATTTAATTGCATAGTATTTTTATATTGGGTAGTGTTTAATTATTCTTTTAACGTTTTTTTCCTTATGTATCACATATATACGTTGGCTTCAAATGAGTCTAACTTTTTTTAATGGTTGCATATAGTTACTAATCTAAATAATTTGATTTGTCATAGTTTAGTACAACATACTAAACAAACAAAACAAAAATTAAACGGTTTGAATTTTCAATATTAAAAAACATCAAACTGTAACAGAGTAATGAAACCGGGGACAAAAGACCCGCAAACAATCCCCAATTTTCAGGAACCACCATTGGAGTATTTTAGAAAACGTTTACAAAACGCATTAAAAAAAAAAAAGCGAAAAAACGTTTACAAAACGATGCCAGATGACGTTTACAAAACGTATATAAATTATCTGAAAAGTCGTTTACAAAACGATGCCAAATGACGTTTACAAAACGCAAATAAGTTAGTCAAAAAGTTGTTTACAAAACGTATACGCAATAACGTTTACAAAACGTCTACGAAAAGGTCTAAAAAAACGTTGCCAAGTGGCTCGTTTAGACCTTTCAATTGACGTTTTCGACAGACCTTTTGTAGACGTTGACTAAACGTACCTTTGCTGCTTGGGATATTTTCAAAAATGGGGACACTGTTTTGAAAATGTGGTCTAAAGGTAAAGGCAAGAAAGAAAAAAAATATTAAAAAGTCTAAAGGCAATGTTTCAAAATTCGGCAGCAGTCCTTGATTGCAAAAGCTTTTGTTTTCGTGAAAAAAATTCCTCTTTTATGGATTTTTTCCGTTTTCACTGGTCCGTAAAATTCCTCACCCGACCGTAATTTTGCAGCGCTGTCTCTCCAGTCAATGTTAAATCTCGGTGTTTTTCTTCAATCTGGCATCAATCCGTACGTAAAGTTGGTGGCAGCTTGACGAAGTTTGGATTCTGCCGATTGCGCGCATTGAAATTGAACGTGAAAAATATGATTTGTGATTAACCAAGATTCATTTGGCGGGTGACTTGAGCGTTGATTTCTTTTTTTATTTATATTCATAATCGTATGTAAAATTAGGAATTTCTGTATTGTGTCGAAAATTTTAGTTTGAAAGTTTATTGCCCTTTCTCGCTAGAAACTAGTTTCTTGAAGATCTAGCGAGTGCATTTTTATTTAAGTGTAAAATGCATTCTTTTGTTGTTTTATAGTTTTAAAAGATGCGCAGCTTGCTTAGATTATTAAATTTTCATGCTGAAGCGTAGTTTAATGTTTTCTACATCCTTGCTGATGCAAAGGTAAAGTTTTGAATTTTTTTTCTTTGTTGATGGATGTAAACACGTACTGTATGATTCTCAATTCTTTCATCTGACACAAAATTATATGTATTTTTAAAGATTACGCAACAACTTTACTTTTATAACTCTAAAAAAATCGGGCAATATGTATTTTGATTACTTAAAAAAGTGTTTAAACTCACGTGAAAATGACGTAAATCAGTTGTCAAACGCAGTTAAATTCCTTAGGATTCATATTAAAGTTTTGCAGAATATTTCTATGCTTCGTAAGAGATTTTTTAATCTACGGATATTGATTCGAATAATTATTTTTTTCTGTTTGTTTATTTTCTCTTAGAATTGCACTGTTTAAAAATTCATTCTTAACTTTCAAGAGCAAATGATATTTCATGGTAAATATTTTTTCACTTCTGTGTTTTCGTTTCACTACCCTAAATAAAACGCCAGAAAATTAGTTAATTTTCTGTTACAAATCAGTTGTGAGTGTAAGGAAATGTCTATGTATTATATTTATTTATTTTTTAAAAAGTTTCAGGAAGCTTTCTTTAATATTCTTAAATAGGGTTTTGGCTTCGTGTTAATTAGGTATGCCTTATTTGCTCTTATGGGCGATTCCACGAAAAGTGGTCCTTTTCAGCAAAACATTTTTTTTCCAAAAATTCATTTTTTCTTCATTTGTTTATTATTTATTAGTTTGCATTTTATTAGAAAAAACACAAAAAATCAGATTAAAACTTTTATATGAATAAATAAGGAAATTGGAAGTCTAGTGTTCATGTTTTAGAAAAGTCAATTTACAGTCCAGTTTTCATCGCCCTCTCTTCGAAATTATTTGAAAAATTAAAATAAATAAAACTTGTTCTAAATTTTGTTTATCTTCCCTTTTCATTCTATTAATATTTTAAATCAAAATTTCAATATTTAAGGTGGATAAGTGGTATAAAATACATATGTGTAAAAAATGTCACACATGTTACAACTAAAAGGTACTTTTAATCTTCTAAACAGTTAAAATTTATCAGAAATGATTATATTTCATATTATAAGTTGGCTAGGGAAATGGAACATGTAGCAGAAATTTTGGGCAAAAATCCTGATTGGTTAGCTCTCCTCCGGTCCAAATCTGCATGTCACACACGTTACGTAACAAGTGTAATTTTATTTGCATGATGCATAATTTTTTTTTTACTACAAAATAATTAGTTTAAAATTTTTTCCATTGTTTCCTACATTTGGCAGTGCAACCCACCCTTCAACTTTTAATTCTTGTACTTTTTAATTCTTTTTATTCTCAAATTTTACTTAGCAGAGTATTCTCATTAGCAAAGATGAGATTAACTCCTTAACGCTCGCAAAATTTTGAAGAAAATGGTCATAAAAGTGCCTATTTTTTTATTCAAGAAAATTATATTCAACTCTAAAATAAAACTCTAAAATTATATAACTCTAATAATATTTTTCTCTAAATACGTTGCAAATAGACTACTGCAGCAATCTGGTGTACATATTGAGGAATAAAACATGATTCCGGGCATAAGAAATAGATTGTTTTATTATTTTTCGCGCATTATTTTTGAACACTTCAGCCCGGAAATATCACTGGCGCGAGAAATAGAGGACGAAACTTCACCCCGTCATTTTCACGGGAGCGAGAAGGAAGAGGTTAAAGAAAATTCAGGTTAAAATGCATGGAGTGTTGTGCCAAAAAATTGATAGCATGCAAAGAATGCATGTAATACTAGTGAACCACATAGAAAATGAAATTAATTTATGGCATATACATAAGAAAATAAGCAGCCGGATGTTGTTTTTAAAAATTATTGCCAGTTGTCTGATTTCATGAATGTAAAGTTTAACTTAGTACCTGGAAATTGGTGTTGTGCATTATGATACCAAATACTTCCAGAAGTTTTATCCATTACAAAATATACCATAGAAGTCAGTCTAATAGTTAACCGCTTGCCTGATTATCCCGAGTTATCTCGGGCTCGTATGAGTTGCAGGTAATTATTATCCCGAGAAAACTCGGGTGAAACTAATTGATTTTACGCCTATAAATAATTAAATATTCAACTTGAAACCTACATATTTTATTTGTATTGCTTCATTTTCTTGTATTTCAAAATTAAATTTAATAAAAAAATGTGGTTTTTTTTTTGCAATTTTTTTGAAAAAAAATTTGTAAGGGAAGTGGTTAAATCAGGAAGATACTGTAAATGGCCAACTATCCTGACATTCTGCACTACAAGTTTAACTAAGTTGTTAAGAAAATCGGTGCTCTAGAAGTAGCAGGGGTCTCCTGCACAGTTCGCATTTCTGGACAATGTTGATGATAAAAACTAGAGGCATTTTCATTCGGTTTTCTTAAGAGCAAGAATCTGAGAAACTGTCACGCCTAGCATTATGAGGTGATTCATGACCTCTCAGATTTTCTTCCAAAAATTACCAAATGTTTATTATCTTATTGAAAGACCAAATCCAGAATGTTTTGCTCTAAAGTTGAGTTGTTTAGTTTTTATGGATCCCTAAAGATGAAGGTGCGGCATCACAAATTAAGCGGATTTTCAAGACATGGAAGTTGTCGTGAGCCAAAACTCTTACCAGGAACTGTTTAACTCCAATTTTCTTTTTGTATATAGAATATAGAAGGTTGAAACTGTACAAAGTGAATGCTAATTTTGTGGTAAGTTGTTGTGGTAAGGTCAGTGAAGGCCCTCAAAACAAGGCATTTTTGACGTTTTTTAGCGTTTTTGAGGTCCAAAAACAACTTGTACATTTCAGTTGGCACGGCAAAAGTAGTGTCGTTTGAAAGACCAGTGTAAGCACTTTAAAATAATGTATAAATAACCGAGGAAAGTTCAACGTGCTTTTAGTTGTGTAAGGCCGAAATATGAAAAATGTCATATTTTACCGATGTTCAAACGGTCATAACTTCCTCTGCCAACAACATATTGAAATAATTTTTTTGCCAATGTCATACTTTATTCTTTGTCTTAACAGAACAGTTGAGTCCTTTGAGGCGAAATGTGAAATTTTTTTTTTACAAAAAATGTACAGGAAAAAATACATTTTTTGTAAAAAAATTTTTCCTATTTCGCCTCAAAGGACTCAAATGTTCTGTTAAGACAAAGAATAGAGTATGACATTGGCAAAAAAAATATTCCAATATGTTTGTTGGCAGAGGAAGTTATGACCGTTTGAATATTGGTAAAATATGACATTTTTCATATTTCGGCCTTACGCAACTAACAGCACGTTGAACTTTCCTCGGTTATTTATACATTATTTTAAAGTGCTTACACTGGTCTTTCAAACGACACTATTTTTGCCGTGCCAACTGAAATGTACAAACTGTTTTTTGGACCTCAAAAACGCTGAAAAATGTAAAAATGCCTTGTTTTGAGGGCCTTCACTGACCTTACGGCAACAACTTACCACAAATTTAACATTCATTTTGTAAAGTTTCAACCTTCTATATTCCATATACAAAAAGAAAATTGGAGTTAAACAGTTCCTGGTCAGAGTTTAGGCTCACGGCAACTTCCATGTCTTGAAAATCCGCTTAATTTTTGATGCCGCTCCTTCATCTTTAGGGATCTATAAAAACTAAACAACTCAACTTTAGAGCAAAATATTCTGGATTTGGTCTTTCATTAAGATAATAAACATTTGGTAATTTTTGGAAGAAAATCTGAGAGGTCATGAATCACAGGCGTGACACTCTCTCAGATTCTTGCTCTTAAGTTTCTTTTTTTGTATAGAGTTGCACAAAGAGTTTTCGAGCTCTTAATTTTTTTTCATTATTTGTTTTTCAGACATACACATTTTGCAACTGTTTGATAATAAGCTTCAAAATAAGTGTGCATATTCCTTATAATATTATTTAAATGTATTTAAATAAATTAGTTTTTATTTGCTCAAAAATGTATGAAAAGTACTAAGGATGTGCCGATTAATCGGCTATAATCGGCCAAATTTTGCCGATTAATCAACGAAAAAATTATTGTCATATTTGTATTTGAAAAAATATTTTTGTGATATTATTTTTCAAAGCATACCTTCAGTAAGGAACTATGGTGAACTTAGTAAAAGTGAATATCTTTCAGCAAACATTCCTATAAATTATTGTTAATTCTATTAACAATAATATGAAAATTAGCTGAAAAAAATGGGATGCATTGTGAAATTATTTTGGAAAAGTTAGGAAAATGAAGTTAAAGTAATCTCTCAGTAAGAAATTAATAACTAGTATTTCTAAAATCAATATTGTAAAAGAAAAAAAGTGATGGAAATATCATTAATTGGCCAATTATGAACAACCGATTAATCGGTTATCGGCAAATTTGCTTATTGGAGCGTCCCTAAAAAGTACTGCTTGAAAATATTACCAATTTGAAAATACACACCAGTTCAATATCTTAACCTAACTAAGTGAAATAAGATAAGTGTAACGTGAAATTTTAGAGCCAGTCACACGCTATGTAACGTAGATGTCGCATACGTTACAACTGCTTTTGTGCATTTTCCCTCAAAGTCAAACCAATTTGAAGCTAGATAAAAATAACACAAATCCTTACAATATGCTGTTATATTTCCAAAACAAAAGAATAGCAGTTTACTTCACAATTCACAGGAAAAAAATAAGTTGTATAACTTGATAACAAATTGCAGTTTTCAGTTGTCATGTGATACACGTTACAAGTTTTGTAAATTTATAATAAACTAGCTGTGGGGCCCGGCGTTGCACGGGCTTTAAAGTAGTGATGAAAATTTAAATAAACTACTCGCCGTCAAGGCGGTATATAATGATATATAACCGCCAAGGCAGCTCGCCTTTAAAGTAGTAAGGAAACTTAAAACGAATTACTCGCCGCCAAGGCGGCTCGCATTTAAAGGAGGGAGGAAAGTTTTAGCGAAACCGGTTTCAAAAAACTACTCCCCGATAAAGCGGCTCGCTAAAAAACTTTCCCGCATAAAAAAGTCAATCGCATTATTTGCACATGCTTCCTCAGGAATAAAAACAATGTCAAGTAGCACATATTTAACACTCTCCCTAATAAAAAAATACAATTCCCTACCAAAAACAAATATTTCCAAACCGCTCTCTTCCTGTAACATTAATTGCAAAATTCCAAACAAAAAAGTTGTTTTAATATTTAGATCGCAGCCAAAAAAAATCCCTGCTAAAAACATGAATTACAATTTAATTTGAAACACATTTTCAAAATGGCACCAGAAAAAAAATATAAGCCATTAAGTATGCAGGAATTCAAGTGAAACACGGACGATCGCATTATTTGCCTTGTTGAAACGCCGTAAAATGAAATGCTTTTAAGAAACGAAATGAAGAAAAGGACACCAACAATGAATTTAAAAGATGTCGCCATAGCAACGCAATAAAACTTTAATAGTTTGATCAGGAAAGAGGTTTTCGCACTCAAAGTTCAAACGCTTGTAACTTTTTTTCTACTGGAGATAAAAGCTTGGTTCTTCGACTGTAAGTCGAATCAATTCTGGGGTTAAAAATATCGCTCTATCCAATGGCGTAAAAATCAAAACTGTGGAATAATTAGTTTATTTTTTATTGATGGTTTTAATGAACCAAGTATTGCAAGAAATCGGGTGAAGCCTTGCAAAAGGCAAGTTTAAAAATTGAATAACTCGTGCTGTGTTTAAGTTAGAGAATCGGAACAAACTGCATAGGACGGACAAAATTTTTCTGCTTCCAACGATATATAACATTAATATGTGCAAGTAATTTTTAACCCCAGTATTCGGCGATTTATGAGAAAATTGCCTTGAATTTGAATAAAAAACGAATCGCTTATCGAATCTTTTCAAACTATAGCCTAAAGTCTTTCTGGATAAATGGACTATTCAACACAAAAAGAATTTTTCAAATCGAACCAGTAGTTCCTGAGATTAGCGCGTTCAAACAAACAAACAAACAAACAAACTCTACAGCTTTATATATTAGTAAAGATTATGAAGAACTAGGAACAATAAAATTGTGCAGGATAAGTTTACAAAAGGATGTATAACAAGATAATATTAACCAATGCTTGATTCTTCAATGCTGCACTAGTGAAAAAGGACCTTAAAAACAAAAAAGTGTGTACAAATGTCATACACGTTACTGTGGAAAAGCCCTTAAGCATGTTTAGCTTTAAAATAATCCATGGAATGTTGGATTCGCCGTTCTCATTATAAATATTAAAAGAAAAATACTTTGACCTGTATAAATCATAAACATATGTTGTGAAAATACTTTTAAATCAACTATTTCTTTTTAGAAATAGTTTTTCTTTTTTATAAGTATTTGTTCCCAGTTCATTTGATCATTTATTCAAGATTGAATATACAGCAGAATAGAATTAGAAATTCTATTTGTATACAAGTAACTGTGATGAGGACTTCTGACATCTGTGGTTTTTAAACAAGTATTAAAATGTTAAAAGTTCCTCTTTACAAAAAAAGGTTCAACTGACTTATGGTTGGACTATAATTGTAGGTGTTATCTACCCCCACGTTTTCTCTTTGTTTAAGTATTAAAATTGAGGTTTTATAAGTTGTTGATGCGCATTTTTTTTTTCTTTTTTCAATGTTTGAGATTTTAACTAAACAGGAGTCACCTAAGGATTAACCCCAATGCATGTATAGACATAGATTGTTCAGGTGTCCTGATTTTATTTAGGCCTGATTTTAGTCATTTTTCTGATTCTTAAAAGTTTGTTCTGATTTTTTCCTGAACTTCGAGTTTGCATCCTAATTTTAATTGCCCAGAGGATTTAAAAATTAGTAGTGTTAGAGGGTAATTAAGTAGTACAAATATTTATGATCTATATCAGCGTTTGCCAACCTGTGGTACATGTACCATTGGTGGTATTCGACTTGCTAGTTGGTGCTAAGCAAAAGTAATCAATAATAGCCGACATAAAGGATATAGGATTGGTTAGGGTAGGTGGGCCCCCTTTTTAGAACAGTTCGTTTTTAAAGCCTTATACAACAGCTTTAAAGCAAAAAAGTTTAAACTTGTTGACTTATTTTATCTTGGACATTATTAATAAACACAAGTTCAGCATTATTTCCTAAAAAAACGCTTTAAATGCTTTTAACTATCGTATTCTTTAAAAAATGACGTGAGTGGCCCTTTTACCCCTAGGAAGGGGTAAGTGCCCCCCTTCCCCATTTATTCATATTTAAGGGGTCACAGTACCTCAAAAATGACCAAAAGACCAAAAAAATTTTATTGCTTATTACAAAAGTATAAAAGTTGTTTAAAACACTTGGAAAAAACAGCATTGCTCTAGCTAAGTTATTTAAAAAGTTATAAGTGACTTTAGGGCATACATGCTATGTGTTCTAATGGAAAAGCAAAACTTTAAAGTGCTTTTTCTCGATGATCAGTTTTTAGTGTTTCTATGTTACTGGAAATGCTACAAGGAATTTTTTCTATTAAAGATACAACTTTAAAGCAATATTTTTTGCCCTCAGGATAATATATTTAACAAAACTGTGCTTTGAATAATCATTTCATAAATTACTAAATTTTTTAGAGTTTGTTAAACATCGAAAAACAAAATATTCTAAGAATTTTTTACATAAAAGATCACAAAATATTTTCAATTCTATATTCAGGGTTGGGTTTTCGACGTCAAAAACCAGTTTTTGACATGACATGTCGAAAACCTATCAAAAACCCGTCGAAAACCTGTCAAAAACGTCGAAAACGTCAAAAACCTGTCTAAAACTCAAATACAGTGGTTATTTTTCATAAACTTATAAGGTTTCTCATCCTGAAAAATATTAAATAAAAATTTATGCATCTTATCAATCAAGTTTAATAAACATTAAATTAATAAATTTAATGAAAATTATTTCTCATGCTTTTAAACTAACTTGTTTTGCCGTGAAAAAAGTTAAATATTAAAACTTAAATCCAGCTTTTAAAGTAGTTTTGTTTAAATGTTTATATAACTATCAATTAGTTATCTTATAAATCAAGTTTAATAAAAAATTAAATTAATAAATTTGATGAAAATTAATTTACATTCTTTTAAATTAACTTGTTATGGAGTGAAAAAAAGTTACAAATATTAAAACTTAAATCCAGTTTTTAAAGAAGTTTTGATTTAAATGTTTAAAAACTATCAATTAGTTATCTTATCAGTCAAGTTTAATAAAAATTAAATTAATAAATTTAATGAAAATTATAATTTTCATTCTTTTAAATTAACTTGTTATACCATGAAAAAAGTTAAAAGTATTAAAAGTTAAATCCAGTTTTTAAAAGTAGTTTTGTTTAAATGTTTTAATAACTATTAATTAGCTATTTTATCAATCTAAAAATGTTTACATCAGAATTTAAAGTGATTTTTTTTTTCTTTTCAGTAAAAGCAAAACTAAATTAATTAATACTCAGTATACAAATCTGCTAAATATTTTTGATCAAACTATTTTATTTATTTATTTATAAGTTAAAATTTATTAGTTCAAATTAAAATTTAAAAAAATCATTTGTAAAAATTTATTAAGTATACCCAAGACACACAGCACTTTATTAATGTACCCACTTCATTTTTAAAATAAAAAAAAACCTGTTACAGTAATTTTTCGAAGCAATAAAGCCATATGTTTGATCCATTATTTACTCCCGAGCCCTTCAATTATGATTAGGATTGCTTATTACACTTTACAGGGTGTCCGCGCATATGGAAAGTCAGGGAAAGTCATGGATTTCAAATATGATCGAAATTGGTCATGGAAAGTCATGGATTTCGGCGAAAAATGTCCAAAAGTCATGGAAACTGACTGTTTATCATGGATTTTAGCGCTCCGGACTGATTGAAAATTTTCCCGCGATCTGGGAAGAACGAAAACACTTCCGCCGTCATTCTACTTCGTTATTGGGTGCAATCTGATTTGTCAATTACAATTTCCAACAAGTTGCATTGTGTTGACCAATTAGATGAATTCTCAATGCTAAAACCGTGAGCGGCGAATTTTGTGTAACTGCGCATGTGCGCGGACTCCGTCATCTGATAAAATATGACCTTGAACGACAAAAAGATAGACTCGATGGTTTTTTTGATGGTTTTTTCCCCGGCATAGGCAGATTTGCCTTTTACATTTGGTCTCCTCCCCCCCCCCCTCACCCGCTTCATTTGATTCCTTTTTCTTTTAAAACTTGTTTGAATCTTTTTCTTTCGAGGAGTTTTATGCAAAAGAAAAACAAATTAAAAAACGATGTTGAATTTTAAATAATCGTGTAGGTAGGGGGGGGGGCAGGAACTCAACGAGTTCCGTTTTGAAGTCAGATTTCGCCTCACTCATATCAGGATCTAAACTTACAGTAAAATTTATGGACAGACAATTCATTGCTACATGAAAGTACGTTTGAGGACAAGCACGGTGGGGAGGAGGGTGTCGGTAGGAAAAGATCGTTTTTTGACCTCAAAAGCGAACGGACTTCTGTTGCTGTGAAACGCAGTCGCCATGTTTGGTCATTTGCTTTGCAAGATAGAATATTAAGTGCATAATTTTCCAAAAACAAAACAGAGTTCGTTTTTTTTTTTTTTTTTTTTTTTTTAGTCATGGAAAATAGTTTGCAAAAGTCATGGAAAGTCAGGGAAAGTCATGGAATTGAAAAGTCCAGGTTGAGCAGATACCCTGACTTTATTTTAATAACCTAAAACTCCAAAAGTTTACTTCAGTGTCTGAAATCAGAAATTGTCCAATTCATTTGAAAATGTATTTTGATTATCAATATAAAATTTAAACATGTTTTGGACAGAAATTTAGGTTTTTGACAATTATGTCAAAAACCATATAAAAAACTGGTTTTTGACATGACGGTAAAAACCACGGTTAAAACCGGATAAAACCTCCGACTGTCAAAAACTTGCCAACCCTGAAGAAAATGAATGCACAGATTTTTAGAGGTAATTCTTGTGATCATTTCGCAAAAAGAAATTTTGAAACTAATGCAAAAACAAAAAAGCCTTAGGGTTTTTAAAAAATTGAAATTTTCTTACATTTTTCAAATTTTCAAAAAAAGTGAACAAAATTTTTAATGTTTGAAAATAAATTATTGATTGTCAAATAAGTGCAGAACCAAAGATTTCAATGAATTTCATTTTTCATGTAAATTTAAGAAAATTGTTAGAAAGGTATTGTAATCCCTTAAAGTGAGCATATCTAAAAAAGGGTTTTGCATATCCTACCTGATGAAGTATGTAACATTTTAGTAGGAAATACTTTTTTGTAAATGTATCCATTAACGAAATATCTACTTACTTTTAAATGTGTATGACAGAAAATTATGAAGCGGAGTACAAAACAATTGTGTCTGTGAGATTCATTAAAAGCTGTTAGGCATATTTTTTGCTTTTACATATAAATTAATGTTGAACAAACATAATACAGTCGATTAAGATCAATTTTGGTCAAATAAGAAAAAATATATAGGTTGGAAAAAAATGGAAATACTTAATGGCAGCGTCTATTTGAAGTTTGTTGAGGGAGAGACATTATCATTTCATCCTCAGTTATAATTCTGACATCGCTTACATCAAACCAATGAAAAGTGTAGCTATTTCTATTCTTTCTATCAAATTTAGTAGCATTTTTTTAATTTGTATCATATTCTAAAGTCAGAATTTCATAATACTTTATAATTTTCATTCATGCAAGTTTCTCAAATACATAGTTACCAGCTTTTGCAGTTTTTGTAGCTAAAGAATCAATTCGTTCTAGGTCTGCATCATTATCTTTCATTTCATCTTAGAAATTGCTTCATCAGAACTGCTTTTCATTTTGAAATCATCATTATTATAAGTCGGCCCACTTATCCTAACTGAGAAAAACCAAGGTGTAAGTGAACCCCTCCCCTTAAACACTTATTAATAATACTTTACATAAAAATTCTTATTGCAATGTGTATTTAGGTTAAACTCTGCAAAAAAACTTGATAAACATAGAAAAAATAATAAAAATTAACATTGAAACACTTCTTTGAAAAATGTTGCTCGAACTCGCAAATTTTTTTTTTAATTTCTTTGACATAAATTATATGATCCATAAAAAAGTTCCATGAAACCCAAATGTATGCAAAACCAATCATTGTGATGAAATATAACATGATCAGTACAAAAAAGTACAAAAATCATGTGCGCATTTCAGTTTTAAGGGGGGTGACCCACTTACCCCAGTGGCCCACTTACCCGAACCAACCCTATAAAAAATGTCATGGAAAGTTTTTTCTGGTGATTTAAGAATTTTTTAAAAATGATAGTACTATACAGTTAAAAAGTTAATATATGGGCGATTCTCTATAAACTCGTCATTTTCCATACAGAATCTGCCTGGGCATGTTTTTTTTTTTTTTTTTGAAATGTTCGTATAATATTAATACTATTTATTGCTCAGAAAATGAATCTATTACTTTGTTTCTAAAGAGGGCCAATCAAAGTTTGTTTTTCTGATAAATCATGACAGGGGGCAAGTCCCCTGCCTCAGGCAGGGAACTTGCCCCCTGTTATACCAGGCAGGCTGCCTGGCATAACTAGGCTGAGGACGATATCAAGAAGTTTAGGTTACCGCAAATTTACTTCATATCCTGGACTAAAATTTTTTCCTTTGGCAAACTAATAAGAATTGTTTTTTACATAACATCTATGTATAGGTTTTTTGCTCTGTTTTAGCTTTTTCCTTTTTTTAAAAAATAAGCTTGCATTGTTTGCTCTGTGCAATGATTAAATTTTAATTAAAAAATTAATTTTTCCAGGTTGGTATCGCTGCCTAAATGACTCATCCACAAAGTACACCAAGTCCATCTAAATCTTCCAAGATTTGCTCTGTCCTCAGAGTGGATAAGGAAGTTGATTTTCTTTTAGATGAAGATGACATAACATACTTGGCCACTGTACCAACTACGAGAACTATTGAAGATTCTCGTAAAACATACTCAAAGAACAGTCTTACTTTCAATCCATGTATTTCATTTGTAGAACCTGGCATTGAAAAAAATGATGCCACTGACAAAAAGAAAAATGTGTCTTGCTCACCTAGTTTCAGTAGCAAAAGTAGTCCTAAGAAAAGGAAACCAAGTACAATCACTGACTCTTATGTAAATATTTCCAAAAAACTGAAGAAAAACCATCTTCAAAACAGTGATCCATTACTTAAAAATAATGGTCCCCAATTGGCACGAGTGAAATTTAAAACAAGACGAAATAGATCATCTGATCCTGATGTAAAAATTATAAAAGTTTTTTCCCCTTCTCAATCAAGATCTAGCCTTAGTGAGAAAAGAGTACAAAGCCTAAAAAATAGCATTCGAGGTAAAACTATGGTAACAAAGTTCAATAATAACTTATTCAAACAAAAGCCTGCTGTTAAACAAATGCCACAAGGTAATTGTAAACCTTTTTCATTCACTGATGATGGAAATTCCATAAATGAAGCTGATACTGCTCCTCTAATAGGACCAGAATTATTTTCTGATATGTGCTCAAATGAAGCTGTCTGTGATGTATCGAATAGACCTGAAATCAAGTGGCTTTCTACCAATGGAGCAACTGATGTTTTCCCTTTCCCGAATGGAAATTCTGGCCCTGAAGAATCTCCAACGAGTAGCTCTGATAAAAGTGAAGGCTCTTTAGACACGAAACCTACTGTGAGCAGGAAGAAACCCAGAGAAATTGACCAATTGTATGCTAATTTAAATGAAATCTCATGGGCTCATGAGAATACTTTTAAGAAGCTGCTCAGTAATGATGAGATGAAGAACACTCGCAAAGCAACTGCAATTTCCCTTGGGACAAATCAGGGAAGAATATTAAGAAATATTCAAGATTTGAAAGCTAAGAATCAGAATGTGAAAAAAGCTACAAGGCGGCCAAAAGGTAAATTAAATCGTGTTCTCAAAGCTAAACCAGGCATTCAGAATAAAAAAGTACTGTTGAATAACATTCAGCAACGAAATAGCAGTAGCATGGTTAAACAGGCAGATAAAATAAAGAAAAGAATTTATCAAGATATCAAAATGAAAGCTAAAAATGATAAAGTTCCTTCAGCTAAATCAAAGCTAAGCAATTCTTTAAAGACCAATGGTCCCAAAAAGATTACTAGAAGAACCAACACTGCCTTAAAATCTAAAGTTGGACAGGGCATGAAAGTGAAGATAGGTGCTAGTATTAAGAAAAATAAAATCTTAAAAACTGTTGCTAATGGTACCAATAAAAAAGTTCAGTGTCTTACGAAAAAAGAAAACAAACCAAAAGTACCTGCTGTCAAAACTAAATTGCTTAGTTCTAAGATGGCCTTAAACAAAGCAATGTCTACCAATTTATTGCTTCAAAAGAAAGAAATGCCTGAATGTTCTGGTGTTAGTTTTCAAAAGTTCAGTAAAAAAAATTCTGCAAAATCAGAAACTTGTACTGTGTCGAGTAACAAAACGACAGTTATAAAAAGTGCCATAAAAAAGTTTGAGCAAGTTGAAATTTCAAATCAAATTGAATTATTCAAACGTTTTCTTGGTGAAGATTCTAACCTCTTTTCAGCCTTGCAGCAAGGCTCTAAGTTACGTGTATCTTTGGAACCTCTTGAACACACCAGTCATTGGAATTCAACCTTTTATGAAGAATTTAAAAATCAAGTTCTTACTCAAGCTTTTTGTAAAAGTAAGTTTCTTCTAATCATTCTTTCTCTTTCTCTCTTTTTTTTTTTTTTGGTAATGCATTCTGTTGAAATATTTTTAGACTTTGTAGTCTTGCTTTGCCTGATTAAAAAATATTTTGTTTTGATATTTAGCTTTTTGCCAAGACATCCTTGATTCCCCCCCCCCCTTTAATTTCGGGATTTCCAATAGGTTTTCAATTTGTCCTATTGGAAAGTAGATCAAAATTCTTTTAAAAAGGGCACTCAATTGTAACTTTTAATCGTTAAAATTAGTGATGTACTGATTTATCGGTGATAATTGGCAACTTTGCCGGTTAGCCTGTTAGCTAATTTTAATGGAGTAATCAGCTGAAAAATTGTTTTATGTTAAAAGTATTTTTGCATATTCAGTCGGTTTTTCAATGCCTCTGAGTGTCCTGATAAAATTGATTGAATATAAGTAACAATGGGACGTATGTCTGTCTTAATCCTTCCAGACTCCTAGAAATATTTCAATCGGAAAAATTACTGGTACACTGGAAGGATTGTCCTATCTCTTTTCATGTTCTTTATGCTATGTATTGAAAGTTCTACATAAAATGCTGCAGAAAATATGAATATTACACAAAAAGTTTTGTTTGTGTGTGTGATGTGCGTCAATTTCGGTAGTTTGATTGCCACATTCTATATGCTAACTTGATGGATTTTCAATTCTTTACAGGGATGAAAATCCTCCTCGGATTCGCGATTTTCTGTTCTTTTTATTTTTTCTTTCTTTCCGCTATCTAAAAGTTAATGTTGCATCATGTTTAGAAAAAAATATATGTTTTCATTTATTGTTGAAGTAAACCATAAAATAAGTTCATTTAAAGTAGTAGAGGTTGAAATTACTTCCAACTTCCAAAATAATGGAAACGTTTTTAGGATGCAGCAGGATTGAAACCTCAAGAATGAAATGCAATTATTGGCAAACTATGAACTCTATTTTGGCATGTTGCCAAAAACATAAATTTTCGTTGTAAGAGGTAGAAATTAGAAAATTCAGCTAAAATGTTCAAGATCTTAGTCAAAAAAAATCGTGAAAATTATTTTGATCTTTAAAATTTGTCAAAATAACTAAAGACCTTGCAATATTAATTAGAGACTTCATTTCTTGAGATACAAGTGTCTAATTCATCTGAAATTACACCACTCCCCCACCCAGTTTTTTTTTTTTCCTGCATTGTTTTGTATAACTTAGAGATAGAAATATAAAATGAACGAAAAAGAGGTTTCAAAAATAAATAAAAAGCGTTCAGTCTTCTGTTTTTACGTTTGATTTCAGGGTACAAATTAAGAGAAAATCTTGCATGACTAATTTTGCATAATATTTTTGAAAAAATCTATCCAAATGTTGAGCAGCGCAATTTTTCCTCTTTTTTGACTTTGAGCTGTTTTCATCCCTGTTCTTTATGTCAACCGTGTACTTATGAACCTGAATTTAAAAAAACTTGAGATCAGCCCATCCTCAAATAATGATTAATTCAGAATTTTTCCCATTTCAGTTTTATTATTATTTTATTCTATTAAAATATGTATGTGATATCCAGCTTAAAATTAGGAATATTTGGGACGATTTAGAGCTGCACTAAATGATGTTCAATTCAGGATATTTTGTAAATTATATAAGTATTTTTATTTAAATTGTTCTTATGGCATTTGAAAATGAGTCCTTTTCATGCCCTCATGGGTACTGATTATCTTGTATTACTTATTAATTACAGCGTTGTTTTTTGAGTCTTAACAGTTCTTTAAATATCATCATTTTTTTTTTACCTTTTAGCTTTGGAGATGGAAAATCAAGATTCTCTACATAGCATGTTTCGAAATCTTGATGAAGTAATTTTCAACCAGAAAAATGAGGAGAAAATGTCGAAGAAACGAAAAACAGAAGAAGAAAGCTTAAGATCCAGTGTGAGACAAATTGAAGGATCATATCGTTACAAGGAAATTGTTGTGAAGAGGCACAAATGTTACTTGCAAGTTGTTATTGTTCCAAATGTCAGCAAAAGAAACTGTTTGTCTATTGAGGTATCATTTTTATAAATATTATAAAATTTTAATACATGTATCTATTTTTCTTTTTACTTCCTTTTACGTAGTAAAGGAAGTATTGTGATCACGAAAAAAAATCACTCAAATTTGAGTCTAAATTTTGATTTTGCTCACCCCCGAATGAATGTTTAGTAGTTTTTTCGACCTGTCAGCACGTGCATATGTACCTACCAACATAAAAGCAGCCGAAAACTCCTTTTCAACCACCCCCGAGTTAATTACGACGAGTTTTCTCGTGACGTCTGAATGTGCGGATGTATGTATGTATGTGGGTCGCATAACTCAAAAACTATATGCCGTAGAAGCTTCTAGCTTGGTATGTAGGCTCTGAGAATGGTCTAGTTATACACCTCCCCTTGTGGTTGCATTCGAATGTTCCCAAGGGGGTGTTTTACCCCTTTTTTGGGGTGAATCAGTGTTAATTTCAATGCAGACTCAAGTGATATGAATTGGCGCGACCACTTGGAGATATGTCGCCAAGCTTTTGGTTGCCAAGTGTTTGACGCCAACTTGGCGACAAATTTGGCAAAAAAATTATTTTTTGAATTTGGGTTCAACTTGGAGCTGTTGGCGATATTTTGCGAAAAATTTACTGAATGATCTTAAAACAGCAATATTTAGAAAATTAACCATTGTAAAATATTTTTTGCATTGTTTCGTGGCAGATTAGGGGAGTAAATATTTGAATTGTTACCTTGCTCACTCCAAGCACTTTTTTTAACACTTAAGGCAACTACTAAGAAATTTACACGTAAAAGGAAGTAGTGTGGGGTCCATACCAGATTTTTTATTAATAGCAGTTTCAATTTTTACGATGAAAGTTATCTCCATACCAATACAGTACACTCACGATTATTGGCGGAATTGGATGGCACAGGTATCGCGGATAACCAAAATCGTGTATAATCCGAAAGGAGCATAAAATGAGGGGTAAAGAAGATAAAAAATGTCTTTTGCTTAAAAATAATTGCATAACATTTAAAACGTGATATGCAAACAGTGGCGACAGGTACAGCATAAAAAAATATTTGTATTTGATGTTCTCAAGCATGTAAGATCTATATAGAAATGGTACTTAAGATAACGCCCAGGTAAAATAGATGGATGAAGTACACTGCACTCTTGGGTAAGAAATGTTAAGAAAAGTGAAATTTAAACTTGTGATTTTCCGAAAAAATCAGTCCATTGTGTTTGTTTCTTTCCCGAGACCCTCGCAGTTAATCGAGAGTTTACTGTAATTAATTACTTTTTCTATAGAATATTCAGGGGTAATTATGTCCCCCCCCCCCCTCTTTTTTTAGTATCAGTTTTTCATTGAAATGTTTGCTGCATTAACTAGTGATTTGCTAGTTTTTCATGTAAGGATCAATTTTTAAATGGTAATTTTGCAGTGCCATAATATTGATTTTTCCCATAAATCAAAACTTTTTTTTTTTAATTTTGTTTTGGTTTGAACTGGGTTTATTTGATTTAAATACTATTTGTAGGGAAAAAATGATGTTTGAAAAGTCATGAAGATTTGATTAATTAATGTATAACACTCAGAGTTGTACCTAATGTCTTGGTGATTAATTATATAAAAAAGGATAAAGTCTTGTTTTGTTTTGGAGTTTGAAAAAAAAGCTGTAAAAAATTGAATCATATTTAATATTGTACATTTCTCTAAATTTTGTTATAGAAAATTTTTATTTTTACAGACCATGAAAGAGCTGAAGGAAGCGTTTTTACTAGCAAAGAAAGATTCAACGTTGCGAGCTGTATTGTTAAGCAGTAGTGGTCCTTATTTTTGTGGAGGCATTGACTTGTCGCAGTTAATTGGAGATTATAAAAGACAGATGGCAGAAGAAATGTCTTTAGTTATGAGGTACTTCACTTTTTTTCTGAGTAGAAATGTTATTTCTAATTCTTGATTGTTCAGAGTGTGTTGATTCAATGTAATCACTTTACACATTTTTTTCTCCTTCGTAACTAAATCATAAAACTTTTAACTAAATTTTTGTTTGCTGATTTAATGACTGCTCTACCACTCTCATAACTATCTACTCTGAAAACACTCTATGACCCACAAACAAAGAGCATTTTCAAAGTAGCTAATGATCTTTAAAAGTTGGAGGATTTCATGAGTCTCTCAAAGTCTTTAAATTTGCTAGTTGCTCGGGTACTTTTTACGTTCAAACTTAAAAGAAACAACACATCTAAAAATTCAAATTTTGTTTTTAAGCTATCGAAGGTTTTAGTAAGTGTTGAAAGAAAATCTGAAAAATTTCCTAGCAGTCTTTCTCAAACGATTAACTCTGTTAATTGATGGGTTACCTTTTTGCAAAAGCTGTTTTTATAAAAAGTAATACAAAATTTATATAAGTGCAATTTCTCGTGGACAAAGAAATTCTAATTTCTTCCAAGGCAGCATATAATTACGATATTTCAAGAACAAAAAATTACTGGCATATTTTACAGTTGCTAAGAGGCTGCTTTTTAGCCTACTTTCCCGTTAAAAATAAAAGAAAGACGAAAAAAGTATTAAAATTGGCTTAATGCATCTAAAAAATATCGCCAAGTCCAAAAAATATCGCCAAGTTAAAAAAAATATCGCCAAGTCCAAAAAATATCGCCAAGTTAATAAAATAAAAAGGTAAAATGAATATCGAAAAATTAAAAATTTGAAAGTAGGGTATTGAGATGGGGAATTTGTGTGTCGGTCGGTCTGTCGGTCGGTCTGTCTGTCTGTCCCCCCCTAATAACTTTTGAATGAATATTCCGATTTGGACAAACTTTTTTTTGTTGGAAAGATCTCGGCGAGTACAGCTCATTCCCATATTTGATTTTTCGATTTGAACAATTTTTGGTTCAACTTTGAGCCGTTCAAACAACCTGTCCCGCGATGCTAACTTTTTAGTTAACAGTCCGATTTGAACAAACTTTTTTTTGTTCGAAAGAACTTTTCAAGGATACTTCATTCCTGTATCTACATTTTCGATTTGAACAATTTTTCGTTCAACATTGAACCGTTCAAGCAACCTTTCCCCCCTAATAACTTTTGAATGAACATTCCGATTTGAACAAACTTTTTTTTGTTGGATAGATCTCGGCGATTACAACTCATTCCCACATTTGATTTTTCGATTTGAACAATTTTGGTTCAACATTGAACCGTTCAAGCAACCTTTCCCCCCCTAATAACTTTTGAATGAACATTCCGATTTGAACAAACTTTTTTTTGTTGGAAAGATTTCGGCGAGTACAACTCATTCCCATATTTGATTTTTCGATTTGAACAATTTTTGGTTCAACTTTGAACCGTTCAAACAACCTGTCCCGCGATGCTAACTTTTGAGTGAACAGTCAGATTTCAACAAACTTTTTTTTGTTCGAAAGATCTTATCAAGGATACTTCATTCCCGTATTTACATTTCCGATTTGAACATTTTTTCGTTCAACATTGAACCGTTCAAGCAACCTTTCCCCACCTAATAACTTCTGAGTGAACCATCCGAATGGAATAAACTTTTTTTGTTTGAAAGATCTCGGAGAGGTTCATTCCCTTATTTCGCTTTTTGGTTTGAACCATTTTTCGTTCAATATTGAACCGTTCAGAAAAAAATTTAACATTAGCGCCTACGGGGAATTTAAGTTGAATGTTGATCCTGGAACTTAAAGTCGGATTTCCTTCAAACTAACTTTGTAAAAAAATGGTTTTGATAAATAATGTTTGTAAAGTACTTTTCTGAATAATCTTCTGTGAGGACTCTGATTCCGACTCCGACTCCACAAACATGGCGGAAATGCAGGCTCAGAAAAAAATGACTGACTGTGCAGACGATTTTTTGTTTATTTATTCATTTGTGTTATTTTATTTATTACTATTATTTTTTTTTGGCAGACGATTTTTTTTTGTAACAAAAGTGTTTCATTCACGAGGGCATTTTATTCTTTATTTATATTTAACAACTGGCAACGGTTTAAAAGTGAAAATCGAGACATTTTATCGACGGACGAGTTTTTTTTCCTTTCTTTGATAAAATGTGTTTTGATGTACTTTGTACTTTTAATTTTTTTTTTTTTTTTTGAAAACGATTGAGGAATTTTTCTACGGAAGAACTGTAACAGTTACATTCTTTAATAGGTGCGACAAAACTTCATTTATTCATTTATTTACTTTTTATGTCTCTATTTCCTCTGATGAGAGGGGTATATTTTGCTTTTAGAAATCAGCTATAAGTGCTAAAAAGTTATGTTTGACATAATGTTTAGTCTCAGATGATCAAGAGAATAATGATCAGATGCTAGAATGCCGATGTCGATGTACGGGAAAGTAGGCTCGTTTAGTTCTTGACAGAACTTCTTGTTTAATTCCAAAAGATGTGAGTTTATGGAAGCAAAGTTACGCATTCTATCTCCAAGCTCAAATATTTTTACATTGAAAAATGGGTTCCTTGTAATTCCAAAACACATGTTTACAATATTTATTAATATTCTGCACTTGTAATGCTGTTTTTTTTAAAATTAATATCTTGCTAATATTAGAGTATATGTGTGTAAGATATCTGATACACATCTCATATCTATATTAGTAAAATTTAAGCAGCCATTTTCAAAAAAAAAAAAAGAGAAAATTTATAAAAACCAGTTACAATTTTCGCTACAGTAAATAACTGTCATTTTAATGAATAAGAGGTTTTTTTTTTTTTTTTATTTCTTGTTTTGAAGTTTACTAGTTAATTTTGAGTGAATTTTAAAATATTTTAAATTTAAACTACTTGGAATACATCGTGATGCATTCCAACGTCATGATTTGGTGGCGCATCGTCGTTCAGCCATATTACCTAGTGGTGCCATTTATAGAAAATAAGTTTAATTATAATATGGCCTATCTGTTTTTACTAGAACAGGTCTCAGACTGGCATTAGAAGTAAACTAATGTAAGAGACAAGATTACTCGTATGAGACGCGGGCAAATGCGGTTAAGAAGTAAAGTTTTTAATCCCTGAATACAGGTGCATAAAATCATACATATTCTGTTTTGATATCTTGAAACACTATTTTTAGCTAATTTACTTCATTTGACTGCTATAAGTAGAAGTTAGTTATAATCCTCATTCCTTCCGTACCCATATTTAAAGTATCAATGAAAACTTAAATTATATCCAATGTGTCTGTGATCAGATGCAAGAATTGCTGAGCTTTAACTGCTTTTGTAAAGAATTCCTATAAAGCCAGTTTCACTGATTTTCTTTTCCTATGTTATAATTACAAAATTGTTTATTTTTATTTTAGGGACCTTATTCTAGCTATATCATCTGTTTCTAAGCCAATTATAGCAGCAGTGAATGGATGCACAATTGGTTTTGGGGTGGCAATCCTGGCATTATGTGATATTGTATTAGCAAGTGACAAAGCAACCTTTTGCATACCTGCTACAAAACTTGGGTATGTGCCTGAAGGTGGTTTAAGTTTGACATTGCCACAAGTTATTGGTTCTGGGAGGGTAAGTTATTTACTCTTATTTGCTCAATGATTATTTAACTATTTTCATTTTTCTTTTTATTCATATGAGCCAATATTTAGAAAAATGCCAATTTGAAGTTGGAGTTTTCTGAAAAAAAATTTTTTTTGCAGAAAAAAACTAATATTGGATTTTAAGTCTAAAGTGGATCTAAATGCAAGAAAATTAAAGGGGGGAGGTCAAGGAAGTTATTTACCCCCTCCTTAGATTACTCACTTTTAAGCCGTTACAGATCTGATGAATGTTACAGATCTGATGTTAATATGAGCTACATATTTGAGTTTATGCTATCAGTCTTCGTTAACATCTCTAAATATGATATCATTTCCTTGCATTTTTAACATAGAATTAAGATAATTATATTAAAATATATATACTAGGCTAAAAAATCAAATTTCATTATGAAAAAGTATTTCTTGGAAATAAAAATGAGCGATAAGATTTTTAGATAAAATAAATTATGAGATTACCAAATCCAAGCTAATAAAACATTTGTTTTGTTTTAAAACAACACACAACTTCAACTTTTTCAACACACAACTCTGCTGCTTGCTTTTCTTTAATTAGTTGCAGGAAATTTAATTTCTTGATCAGAAATTCAAATTTAGCATGCTAGTTATTATCTAGTTATTTAGTGAAGTTATAAGAAATTGAGGCACAGAAAAATAAATTAATTAATTAATTAAAATAATAATAATTAATTAACTTAATTTCTGCAGTGTCAATTTTTCTTATTTTACTAGCTTCTATTGTTAGGTCATACAAACCACAAATGAAGCAATTGTACTAAAACTCATTGCTTTTCATTTTTTAAGAACAAAAATATTCAATATATATGGCTAAAGTATGATTTGTGCTTTTTATAATTCTGAAACGTGTGAGTTAGTTCTGTAACATATTTGCTGTTTTTCAATGTTACCGCTCTGACTGTTACCGATCTGACAAACTGACAAAGTTTTTTTTTTATTTCCGAGTCGATCGCACTAAACCAAAATCAAACACGTGGTTTTTTCACTTGTAACAAAGGACTATACTTATATATAAAATAATTTTTAAAATAATAAAAACTGCGCATTTTAGAGCGTGTTACCGATCTGATGACTCAAATGACACACATTTTATAAAATCACTTAAAAAATCTTACCTACAATTTTAGATGCAGAAATGCAAATTTTTAATTACAATTCGATAAAACTTTCCAGCAGGTACTCAGTATCACGTGGTATAGGTGCAGGAAATAATTTTGGGAGCCTAAACATAGATCGGAAGTTATTATTACCACTCTGACGGCGGAACTTGGGACACGCTTATTTCGCATCAGCTAGAAAATCAGAAATCGATTAAAACAAAAATGAAGTAAAATATTAACAAAGGGGTAAAATAGAATCGTTTTTTGTGCAAGTGCGTTTTTTTAGGAAGTTAGAAAGTGCGCATGACCTGTTTGCATGCTAAGCTTTGCTACTTGGGACACGTTACCGATCTGATTTTTGATGTATAAACACAATATTTTCTGATGAAAAAAATTTTTTTTTTTCTGATGTTATTAGATGAAATGAAAGAAAAACTTATCTTCTTTCTGGGGAAAATTATTTTTTTAACTAGTTATTGAAATACTGGTGAAAATTCACTTGGGACTCAAATTGGCACTTTTCTAAATATTAGCTCATATACCACTCCATGAAAATCATATAATAGAAGCAAGGGTCAGCAAGTAATTTGAAATGGGATCTGGATACTTATAAAAACATTTCATTGAGATCTTGGCGGGAAAAATCATGCCTTACATTTTTTTTTTGATTTTCACTCACAAATTAATATTGAATACCATAGACAGTTGATACTTATAAATTTATCAAGTGGATAGCTGTAGTTATCTGCGTGCTGAGGTTAACATTGAGACAGGTGATTTTTCAGTATTTTTACTGTAATCAGTATTTTTTGAAGTAGCAAAATACTTAGTGCAGAACAAAACAATGGGCATCACAAGTTAAAAATTTAATATTTACCAATTTCATGCATCCAATTAAAATAATTGGCTGTATAGAACCAAAAGCCCATGTTTGAACTTGCAGTTGTAGTAAATGTACCAACAATTTAGTATTTGCTCACACAGCGACGTAATTTCAGTATTTTTTATTCTATTTGGGTCACATGTCTGAACATTGATACTATACTATTTCTGAGATGTTGTTACATGACACCCTGGTGTTCCAGAGCACTTTGATCAGGTCCTAAATTAATCCTACAAGTCCATGCTCCTTCCCACTCCACAGCAGCTCCGCAATGGTGCCAATATGTCCGAGAATATAATGAGGAAAAGCAAAATGGGAGCAAGGGCAAGAGCAAAAATTTCTGACTTGATCAACGAACTTCATACATTTGATATGGCCGCTATCTAATTTATCTGATGAAGTCTGCAAATCTTGTGCCCTATTTGTATATAGACATACCAGTGTGTTTACTGGCATACCAATTCTGTGTGGAAGGAACTCTCCAAGTAAAATTTGCTTTAGTCTTAAGGCTCGCCCTATGGACAAGATTTGTAACCTTTGAATGAAATGGTTTTGCACATCATATGTTTCAATTTTTTTTTCATAAATGTTTTTATCACTAAAAGAAAGTCTTTGAGAAATCAGTTTCTTTGCAAAAAAAAATTACAAATAAGAATTCTTATGCACTGCCTTGATCTCCACTTGTATTATGTTAAATTTTTGTTCTTCACATTTAATTTTTAATGAACTACTTAATACTTAATGGGAAATTTTATGAAAATGTAAAATTATACAAGTATCAAGGAAAGCTGAATGCTTTGTTAAATACTACTCTTCACATCTTAAAACTCAAGTTTTGTTTATAATTTCTTGTGACTCTGTTAATGAAATTAGGGAAATTCTGTTATTAAATCTTTATTGCAAGAAAAGCCATGAATAAAATAGCAAGCATAAAATACTCCATTTTGAAGTTGTTGTCATTTTCAAAATGGAAATTTTGCAAAAGCTTAGATAGCCTGCTGGCTGATCCCTGAAAGTTACCACAAGGTATTTCTGGGTATTGAAAGCAAGATCTGGTTAGTCTTAACTTTCTGCATTTAATTATTATCACAGAATTCCCCCCCCCCCCTGTTTTTACTTCCTTTTACGTAGTAAAGGAAGTATTGTGATCACAAAAAAAATTCACTCAAATTTGGGTCTAAATTTTGATTTTGCTCACCCCCGAATGAATGTTCAGTAGTTTTTTCGACCGGTCAGCATGTGCATATGTACCTACCAACAACAGCCGAAAAATCCTTTTCAACCAACTCCGAGCTAATTACGACGAGTTTTCTCGTGACGTCTGTATGTGCGTTGTATGTGCGTATGTGTCGCATAACTCAAAAACTATATGCCGTAGAAGCTTCTAGTTGGGTATGTAGGCTCTAAGGATGGTCTAGTTGTGCACCTCCCCTTGTGGCTGCATTCGAATATTCCCAAGTGGGTGTTTTACCCCTTTTTTGGGGTAAATCGGTGTTAATTTCAATGCAGACTCAAGTGACATGAATTGGCGCGACCACTTGGCGATATGTCGGCAAGCTTTTGGTCACCAAGTTTTTGACGCCAACTTGGCGACACATCGCCTAGTTGGTGGCAAATTTGGCGTTTTTTTTTTTTTTTTTTTGAATTTGGGTTTAACTTTGCGGTATTGACGATATTTTGCGAAAAATTCACTGAATGATGTTAAAATGGGCAATATTTAGAAAATTAACCATTGTAAAAACATTTTTCTGCACTGTTTCGTGGCAGATTAGGGGTGTAAATATTTGAATTGTTACCTTGTTCACTCAAAGCACCTTTTTTTAACACGTAAGGCAACTACTAAGAAATTTACACGTAAAAGGAAGTAGTGGTGGGGTCCATACCAGATTTTTTTGGTTAACATATTCAATTGCAATTCAAGCAGATCAATACACCCCCCACCCGCATCTGCTTCAGTTTTTAGCTATTACAACTGAATCTTATTCAAACACATTTTTGTAAATTTTACATCAAAAAGTGCAGCCATAGAAATGATCTTAAATTGCATTAATGGCTTGCGATCTTTTGTCAAGTTTTTCTGAAAGGGCTTTAGATTGATCATAAGTATTCTCAACTTTTTATCGCATTGGATCAAAAGTAAAGTAATAATGGCTGTGCAACTTATTTTTGTAAGAAACATTTTCTTCAAGTAAAATTTTCAATTCAAGAAGTCAGTAACCAAAATACTAGAAGAATCTTTTAAGCTGATTTCCACCCGTTTTTGAGACTTACAAAATCCCCTCAATTCCTGTTTTGTCCTTACCCTATTTCAAAGTTTAATGTTTATGTAAAACAGTTCAGCGAGCAATTTAGGGACTGCAAGCACACACCCCTCAAAAGCTTTGGATTTGTTTAAAATTTTAAACATTTTTCAAATTGTGTTGTCAGAGCAAGCCAGTTGTAAAATTTCCACAATTTTATTAATCGACTGCTTTCATGGCTTCATTTTCCTTGTTGTAAATGACTTTTTATATTATGTTTTGCTTAATTTTTGAATTTGCTTTACTGTTATGTTTTAGGCGTGTGAGTTACTGCTACAAGGAAGACGTTTCACTGCAGCGCAGGGACTAAGCTACGGTTTTGTTTCAGAAATAATGTGGCCTACAAGGCTGATGAATGACCTTATACCTAGATTAGACAATCTTCTTTCTCACCCACCTCAGGTAAATTGCTTTGAAATCTAAATCGTATGTAATTCCTGGCAGCTTGTATTATACATAATGTTTTATTGCTGTAGTACAGTAGACACCGTTTAATGTGATCAGATTTGGACACAAGTGACTTGATAACAACAACTGATTGATTATAATAAGCGATAGAAGTTAAATGGTGATTTCTGCTGATAACTTTAATTTGTGTGTTCTTAATGTGAAATGAATGTGGTTACGGTACCAAATATGGTGTAACAAGGAAAACACATTGAACTAATACAATGGGTAAATTAGTGACTTGCAGAGAAGAACTCATTGGTTGCTATTTGTCTGCTGTTTTTAAACTGCAGTTCATTTATGAATACCCTTATACTGCTTACAAAACCACTCAGTATCGCCCTCTCCCTCATATATGAGCAATAGTCAATCCTTTCTCCCCAACTACACTTTTGGATTACTCGTCCTCTGAAACCAATTTTGAAGTTTGATCCTTGATAACAGCTTCTCAAACATTGTCAGCAGTCAATGCAGTAGAACTCTTTTTTTCACCAATCTCTATCCAAGATTCAAAATTCTTAGCCTTCATAACGGGCTTCAAACTTTGTTTTCACTGGATTTCAGAAGATATTTCAAAAGCAAAGTAAAGGAGAGAGAGGTTTATTTTTTTGTTTTTTTCACTGATTTAAGGAAAATAGTTTTCTGAATAGATAACAATAAATAGTTTTGATTGCAAAAAAAAAAAAAAAAAACAATAGTTTTAAATATACTTATCCACAACTGGATGGGACTTGATGATTCTAATAACATTAAACAATTGATAACATAAACCGTCCCGTCCTCACATAAAGTGGGGTAAAGTATTTTACTGTTTTAATTGAGGCTGTAGCAAAAAAAAAAAAAATAAATATATATGAGATGGTATGTCTTTTTAACAAAAGTAAGTGTTTTTCTAACATTTTTCCTCTTATTTGACAAAACTACTTTACAGTATTATTTCTTCTAGTTTTGAATTTATTTATTTATTTTACATTCATATAAAGAATAGTTTTATAGCAAGGAATGTATGTTGTTCATTTGCTGCTTATTTTGATTAAATGTACAGCTTCTGTATTGATTTATATTTAAAAAATCCATGGAAATGTAACAGGCATTGTGGTGTACTTGCTGTGTACTCCTGACACTACTCTCGCTGAACTATTAAGGATAAGCTTTTCTTGTTGCTTGAAGCAGGTTTCATTCAAGAAGCCACCCAAATTTGACACAGTAGACAGGAAACCAATTCTTTATTAAGAAATCGGATGAAAAAGCTTGCTAAAATCTCAAGAAATAAAAATATCCTCTATCATTGAACTTCTATTTTAATTTCAAAAGAGAAGTTTTTCATTCAGAAATATTATGTAACAAATTTGTATGATAGTGCTGCCCTAGTATTACAGGGTTCCCGCGGTCTTGAAAAATCCTTGAGTTTCATTTGGACTTTCAAGGGCCCTGGAAAGTACTTGAAAATCTTACGAAGTCCTTGAAAATTTTGAAACTTCCTTAATGCGTCGAAAAATTGACAATCTTCGAACATTCACGATCGTGCTCGTGCAAAAAATTTTGTCCATCAAAAAATCGGCAGTCGTCGGAGTTTTAAAATCGGAAGCCGTTTTTCAAAGCGAAAATTAAAAAAAAAAAAAACTCAGCAGTTTCATTTAGGCGCATAATCGGCAGTCGCCGAAAGTTTGTGGTTGGATGCCGCTTTTTTTCTCCCTTTACTCTTTAAACAATTTAGAAAAAGAATAATCAGGATTGAATACTAACACAACAGAAAGCAATCTTTAATAAATTAAACATGAGCTTCTCTGAAAAGTACTTTTTTAGTGGGATCTAAATGATTTTCTTTCAACAAAATTTAGATTTGGCTGGTGAATTAAAATTCGAACGATTTTCGAACCTTTTAATTCCATGATCATTTTTTTACAAATACCAGGGAGAGAAATACATGTGTAATGGATTTTGTATAACTTGAAAAAAATTAAAAAAATTTTTTGGTTGACATTCCATTTTTAAGCACGTGCTTCGCCAAAAATGGCGTGCCATTGTTAAGACTTCAATCCTTTTACATCCTGTAAATACTTCAATTATTTTGATATCCTGAAGCTATTTTTATATTGTGCTACCTTAAATATACTCATCATCCATTTCATTTTAATTATTTATTTTTTAACTCAAATTTTAGCGATACTAATTTATTGGTTTCTAACGGTTTTTAAGAAAACACCAAAATTTTTTAAAGAAAAGGTTCTTGTTTGACTTTTCATTTGTTTATTTAATTACAAAATACAGGCATGTTTTTCCTTGAAGTCGAAAAAAACTGGTAAAAACTGTAATTGCAAAAAAAAAATCTACCTTTTTTTATGCATTTTGCATTCACAGAATAACACTGGCAAATTTGAGTTTTCACATTATATCCTTGTCCTATTCTGAGATTATAAATTTTCTTCATGGAAAAAGGAAAGGTTTGTTCGCAAATTTGTTGTCTGATTGTTTTTATTCTTTAATAAATAGAAAATATTGGTGTTTGCCATTACTTTGAATTTACACTCTTGAATAAACCAAAGTATTATTTCCTTCCAATGTACCTTTCCATAAAATTTTCTTTTTCCGGTCTTTTTCGATGAAAAACATTTTTAGGTTTTTCATATTAAATCTGTAAAGAATCTGTACTGTTCATCAACTTTTACATCACTCTTGATTTTTGTGCTGACCCTTCCTTAGAATTTAAGTCCTGAAAAATTTTTAAACCTCCTTAAAAAGTCCTTGAGAAGTACTTAAATTTTATTTTCAAGATTGTGGGGGAACCCTGTATTATTTTTAGCTATTGAAAACCATAGCATTTCAGCTATTTCAGCATGTGATTTAATTTCAGCTTCATATTTCTAGGTAATTATGTTTCACATTTGTTACAAAACAGTTTTGTAGCACAGCAAGTTTACTAATGAGTGGATTTGTTATGCGTGAGGTGGCTGTGCCAGATACCCCCCCCCCCCCCCACACACACACACAGTCAGTGACTTTGGTTCTTAGTGAATATGACAAACTACAAAAAGAAACAGAGCAGATCTAAATTTTATCTGATTATTTTTTATGATGGGAATATATTTGAATGCTATTTCATTTCATTTCACACCTCCAGGGTCCCCCGTACCTACCACAACTTCGTGGTTTAACCGGGATAGGGCCCTGAAGGGCGCTCTGTTCTTAATTTTGAACCAGAACCTAGGGTCGAGCAAACCCTAGGCCCAGCACCCCCAGAGGTATCGTTTCACTTGGAGGACTTTGACCATGACATTTTTAACGCCTCCCAGCCACCATTAATCAAG
>JAXGGA010003583.1:0-100234 GCA_038373865.1 Uloborus plumipes
ATTACGTAATTGATTACATTTATTTGTAATCGTAATCATAATCATAATTTGGAAATGGGATACTCGTAATCGTGCAATCGTAATTTTAATCAAGTATTTCTTGTGTAATCGTAATTGTAATCTTGCTTTGTTGTTTAGATTTGTAATTGTGTAATCTGACTTTTTTTTTTCAAAATATTTTCACGTATAATTTTATCATAGTTTATTGCTTTATATTTTAATGCTCATGTTATTTTTAATTATAACAAGTAAGTATATAAAAGAAGAAAAAGTTGTGTATTAATAGATTTTAAAATATTTTTTAATGTTTAAAAAAAGGTTAACATTTACTTTGAAAATTAGAATTTTTTAGAAATTTCCTTTGAGAATTTCATTTTTAAGAATTTTGTAATTCCAGTATTGATGACATGTATAAACAATTTATAAATTTCCGCTTTATATTTATCGTAACAATAAATTGTTACCAAAATAAACAAATCGTTAATTTTACAGAATATACTAAAAAATATTACTTGTTCTGCAAAGTTGTACGGTATTTGAAAGAAGGTTTAAATTTTACATGCTTCGTTTTTTTTTCGCTTTTAACTAATAAGGCGCACTGAAACTTGACCCCCCCCCCCCGACAACAATTTCTGGATCCTCCTCTGTATGTATATACGGCATATGATAATCGTAATCGATTACATTTTTTACATAATCTGATTTTTGCTGTAATCGTAATTGCGATTTGACAGAGGACTGTAATCGTAATTGTAATCTCCAATTTTTCCTGCTCGTAATCATAATCGTAATCGATTACATTTTCTTGTAATTGACTCCAAGCCTGTTATTTATTTATTTATTTATTGTTAGGTACCATGGATTTCTAGCCTATAACTAAAACTACACCATATGAAGTGCAAGCCTCAAAGTTTTTGACATGTGGCTTACGGAGTAATTGATTTTGAAATTTTTAATTTGAAAATTATCAACTGTGAGATCGTTTAGTTAATAAAATTAATTAGATCCCATGGATTTCTGACCGGAATTTAACTCATTAATGCCTGACATTTTTTTTCCAAAGATATTTTATATACTGGTTACAAACAGTGTTTAATGGACAGGAAAAATAATAAAAAAATATTATGTAAAAATTTTTTTTTATTAAGGAAAGAAAAATCGTCCCTTAAAAGTTACGATAGACCCCAGAGGGTACATACTTTTTTTACTAATTTTTTTTTTTTTTGCCTACGATATAATATTTAAAAAGACATTTTATAAGAAGAAATAAAATCAGCAATTAACATAAACTGGGAAGCTGGGAGTAACTTTGAAAACTTTTTTTTCTTGAGATTGTGAACGATGTAATTTTCGATAAAGATCATATTAAAACTGCTACTACACTTTACAATGGTTATGTGCTGCAATCTGTTAATAATGAATTGAAACAATACCAAGGTACTAATTGAACACTATTATTTGGTTGAAATGTTCATTTTGGGGAAATTCAGACCCTTTTTCGGACCGTCCCTGAAACCGTCCAAAAAATGACCGTCCCGCTAGGCATAGGGCTGCGGAGTCGGAGTCGGAGTCGGAGTCGAAGAGTCGGAGTCGGACTGATTTTGGACCAAAGGAGTCGGAGCTACTGCTCTAACACCTAACTCACAATTTCACGACCGTCCTGCTCCGCATAAGGTACCCATAGGCTGCCACTTGACTCCATAGGGCACCTTCAAGGTTGCCATAGGGAGTCAAGTGGCACCCTTCAGGGGGTGCTGCTGGTGCTACAACTGTTCACACTTAAAGGTGCCACATGCAATCTGTAGTTTTAACAGTGTACCGTTGTAACATTTCAAAAACTCATTAACTTAATGTTTTTAAATATTACTAACACTTTGCTGTATTATTTAAAATGACTATATGTTAAATTGGTCATAATTTGCACGGTGATATTATATTGAACAAATTTAAACTTATTTTTATTGCATCCAGACAATGTGTCAACTTAAAGTTTTCAAGGAACGCGCGACACGGTACACCACCCTTATAGCACGAGTGATGCACTTGATATAAATCTGACTGGATATCGGGTGCCGGATTTTTGGCCCATACTTAAACCGGATATTCGGCCAGATGTTAGTCTTTCTTTTCACTTTATTTTTTTTTTTCAATAAATTTACTATTTACTTCTTCTCGGGGAAGAATTTTTCATAAGTCTTCACAAGGATAAAAATTGGTGTATGATTTTTGCTGAGGAGGGAATCCTTACTAAAATAGAAGCCGTTTTGTAGTTCGTGCAACTATTTTACGCTGGCGGCAATGTTTTAAATTTTTTTTGCACTACGAGTCTCTTTCACTGAAACACTAACTCATGTTTCTTTTTTTTTTTTTTTGATATTGTAGTGACTTTGCAGTGAGACATTCTATGTTTTAGGGAGGGGGTTATGCAGAGGTCCCCTTTATATTGGCGCTGTTGGATTTCTCCCTCGTAAAATATTTTGAAAAGCAAACATACAAATGTGCCTTTTGAGTTCTTACGAAGGGAAGCCGGGACTGCATAAATTTCAAGGCAAACTAGGAAGACATTTTTTTTTAAGTTGTATATTTTTGGCATATTAAGATCAATCAATCAATAACTGACATGCGTCAACAGTAAAGAATAGCAAGGGAAGAGAAAAGATAATACATCGTTATACTTGCTCGCAACTGCTTACGGTGCAGCTAGTTTTTGATCATCTTCTAACACACCGACAAACATAATAAGATGAAATGTTTCAAAGGAGAGTCAGAGTGGACTTGATTCAGTTGTTTAAACTTATCAAAATAAAAGATGTTAATGGAATAATTTTTTGCATGGAAAGCAGAACAAAGAGTCAATGTTTTAAGCTATTTAAATCTCTGGCTAACCGGGAAATTTGGAAAAATTAGTACTTTAGTAGGGTGTTGTGATCTCCTGGAACAGCTTACTGAAAGAAGTTGTAATGAGCAAATGGAGTAGATGGCTTTAAGAAGGCCATTGATCTTCATTGGGGACGATAAAATAACTAAGACCAACCTAGCTAGGCTAAGAGTCTGCTGCTAGTTGTCACATTTGTATTAGTATTTGTAAAGGGAAATCAATAGAAAAAAAGACATAAGAGGCATAAGAGTAACATCCTATCTATTAGAACAATTCAGTGTTTACATTTGATAATAAATAAAACTGAAATACCATTTCAATGAGTTTCAAAAACGGATTACTTAACTTTAAGGATTCTGGAGCAATTGAAATTATTTAAGACACTTCATTTGCACTATCCAATCTCTAATGTTTTAATATTTAAAAGAATTATTCAAAATTGTATTTTAGTTGAAAAAATAACCTAGATTTCTCATCAGCACATTTCTTTCTTTTTCACTTATAAGTAGTTCAGAAAAAAGAACAGAGGTTAATGTAATATTTTTTCTTACACTAAACAGATTGTCAATAAACAATAGAAGTAAGATAAAAGCAAGCGACAGAAAAAGTTTCTGGAACAACTCTGGAGTAAATCATTATCAAGAGGTTTTACCCAAGGAAATTTTTCGAAATCTATGGCTCAAAATGCATTTGCCAGCGTTTTTCGGTAACGTTAAATGAAGGGATGTGGTTTTGAGGGTTTTTTTCGGTAATTTTCTGAAACGCAAGTTCCATTTTAAGTTCCATAAACGCCGCAATTTTGGACAATTTTACGAATATATTAGGCAAAGGGGGCTCGGTGGCTCTATCCCGGAAATTTTTCGTAAATACAATTGTAGACCATCTTCGATAACAGTCAAGGAAGAAATGGGATTTGGAAGAATTTCCTAGAAATTTTTCAAAATTGAAGTTCTGAAAGCGCAATGTCAGACTGTCATTAGTGATGTTAGAGAGAGGGGAGGTTTGCTGCCTTTTCGCAAATGCAGGCTATCTTGGATGAAGTTAGAAGAAGGGGTGAGACTTGGAACGCTCTCATGAGAATTTTAGAAATAGGTCCTAAAACTGCGATGCAGTGTTCTTTTTGACAAGGTTAGGAAAAAAAAAAGTGTTTGGTACTTTCCTCCAGAAATTTTTAAAAAATGACGTTCCTAAGACATAATTGCAGATGATCTTAGTTCTTATTATAGTAGTGGGGGTTTTGGGGTCTTTGTCCCGGATTTTTTTTTCTTTTTTACACATAATTTTAAAGTTAGGACATCAGGTCCAAAACGTAGGGCATGGCCCCCTACCGTCACCCCCAGGCTACTGCCCTGTATTACTTACATTCATTCCTTAATTAAAAAGCAATCTTGAAAAATAAGTAGAAGCATGAAATTATCAATGCGATTTTTTCAACCGATGCTTTTTGTTTGCGATGTTTACAAAATAAAATTACAATGTATTTTTTAGGTTTTTTTTTTTTTTTGCTAACATTAAGGTTCTGATGTCTCAATAGCATAAAAAAATTTAATTCCTATATTATTTGCATTCAAGAAAATTTGACACATTACATATTAATTCCTATACTTTTTGTATTCGATGAAATAAATATTGAACTTAAGGATACTGAATACTTATATTTCCCATGGTCCTTAAAGGGTTAACCGTTTTTGATTCTGGTTCTTTAATTAGGAGATTCTACCTCTCTGGCAAGCTTTCTATTACGTCGTTGAAGGTCATTTAATAAGTCCTAAAATATATGGAGTACGTTCAGTGAAATATTTTTAAATTGCATAAGCTGATATAAATTTTCTATACCGTGTTTGGACTTATCTCGGCTTGCCATTCTTTTTGATTTATGTTAATATTTTTCTTAGAGTTTGTGTTTAAGTCAAATCTGAAAGAAAAATTATAATTTCATCTCAGCTTTGAAAGAGCAAGTGAACTACTTAAATAACCCCCATATGATACACTTTATTTTAAGAAAATACAAAACTTTTCCTCCGCTTTCGATCGATTAAAGAAAAAAGACGTATCGAATAAGAGGTGAAAAAGCAGCTCGATAAAGAAAAACTCGCAATAAAAGCTTCATTACCTAATCCACTTCGTTCTCTACTTTTGGTTTCTTTATATTGGCAATACAAACGAAGGCAGACGAGCATTTCTCAAGAACAAGCTGTATACAGAGGCAGCTTTTTTGAAATGAAACTTGCATATTTATTACGTAGAGCATTGCTTTCACTTAGCCTAATGGAAGGCTGCGATAAATTTCTAACTGCTATGCATTCCAAGTTAAAGGAAAAAGTCTTCTAAATCATTTACTGGTCCATCCCGATTTTTTTTTATTATTCCCTTTTTATTTATTTATTCACTTATTTGCTAAAAACCGGAGCCCCGCGCCCTCTATCGGAGAAAAAATTTAATTCATCAAAATACGCTGATATTTAGCGTTCCCCGTTTTTACTTAAATGAAAGTTCGTGTTTATGAGGCTTTCAAGAAAAGTGGGAGCTTCAAAAGCTTTTCACGAGAGGTCCCTTAGCTTTCCTTTTTTTAAGTAACTCGCTTTTTCTTCTGTTATTAAATGCTTTTAAGATCCCTTAGAAAAATACGAGTTTTATTCCTTAAGGAGTACTTTTGAGTTGCAGTTTTCCATTAAGCCTGAAGTATGATCACTTAGCTCAGAATAGCTTCCGTGATTGGAAATTCGTATTCGCTCTTATATATACTTCGCCTGCGAGTGCTTTAATACGCACTTGAGTGTATCTTGCTTTAATGTCCCAAATGTATTTAGTTTTCACAGGTCGTTGCTGTTAATAATTTATGTTCGCCAGTCTACAAAGAAGCAATCATTTCTATTTAATTTTTTTTTCTTCCTCGGCGCCTCTTACATTTATTATTCCGCTGCTTTAGCATTAAGCATATAATAACTGCGATAAAAAATCGGCTGCGTAGGTGCACTTTTTGGAATTTCGTTTATTCATTAGAAAGAAATACTGCGAATGCAAGTAACTCTTTTAAGTTTGTCAAAAGGCTTATAAAATTCACCCATTATTGTCAATTTAATATGGGCGGCCTGAAAACAGTTTTTACGAACAAGTTTTGGTGGGAACGACGTTATATAGGCCTGTGAGTCTGACTTCAGTGGTATGTAAAATTTTTGAAACATTGATCAAAATTAAGATTATGAATTTCTTAGAAAATAATGGGCTGTTGAGTAGTTTGCAGTATGGTTTCAGAAAAGGTAAATCGTGTGCTACTAATTTATTACATTTCTACGACAAGGTTACCTTGGCTTTAGATAGCAAAAAATGCGTAGATGTTGTTTACATAGATTTTCAAAAAGCTTTCGATAAGGTACCGCATGTAGCACTACTCAGTAAGTTAGCTGGTATAGGGGTAGGAGGTAAAATTCTAGTTTGGGTTAGGAATTGGCTGACAGGAAGGAAACAAAGAGTAGTTGTTAGGGGTAACTATTCTAAATGGAGTGAGGTTTTAAGTGGGGTTCCCCAAGGATCAGTTTTAGGTCCCCTTTTGTTTATTATTTTTATAAATGACATTCATGAAAATGTTTCTGGAAACATGAATTGTTTTGCCGATGATGTCAAACTTATGGGGGTTGTAGAAAATGACGAACAAATAAATCAGCTGCAACAGGATTTGGATCATATTACTAAATGGGCCGACAAGTGGGGTATGGCAGTTAATGTTGGGAAATGTCAAGTGCTGCATTTCGGTCATGGCAATAAGCATACAAGCTATTATTTACAGGGTTCAGTCATTAGTAGGGCAGATAATGTTATGGACCTAGGTGTCTTAATAAATCAGGATTTCAAGTCTAGTCAACAGTGCAGCATAGCTAGTAACAAAGCCAATAGGATGCTTGGGATTATTAATAGATCTATTTCAAACAAATCTAAGAAGGTTCTTCTGCCTCTATATAGAAGTTTGGTAAGACCTCATTTGGAGTATGCTGTTCAGTTTTGGTCTCCTTATCTGAAGAAAGACATTAATTTATTGGAAAGGGTACAAAGAAGGGCTACAAGGTTAGTAAATGGGTTTTCTAATTTAGACTATGATTCCAGACTTAGAATGCTTAATATGTATAGTCTTGAGCGAAGGAGAGCCAGAGGGGACATGATTCAGTTGTTTAAATTTATTAAAATGAATGATGTTACGGGGTTAGATTTTCGCACGGAAAGCAGGACAAGGGGTCATTGTTTTAAGCTGTTTAAATCTCAGGCTAATCTTGAAATTCGAAAAAATTACTATTTTAGCAGGGTAGTAGGAACTTGGAACAGCTTACCGGAAGAGGCGGTAAAGAGCAATGGAGTAGATGGCTTTAAGAGGGCCATTGATCTTCATTGGGGTCTTTAATTTGACTAGGACCAGCCAAGTTGGGCTCAGAGCCTGCTGCTGGTCGCCACATTTGTATTTGTATTTGTATTTGTATATATTTTTGAGTTGAAAGTTTGAAACTTTTTTCTCATAAATTATATTGTGACATTCCAATGCCTTCAAAAAGCCGTAACGCATTTTTGAGATTTTCATTTGCGGTAAAGAAGAGTTTAATACATATTTTAAGACAAAAGTTATTCTTTTACAAAATTCATTGCAGGTTTTTGTCTGTTCCCTTTAAAGGAAATATTACTCAACTCTAACTTACCAATTCAGGGACTATGGGATATATGTGGCTATAAGTTCAAAACTTATTTTATGAATTATCGAATACAAATAAAATTCATTAGTTATATTTTTTTCCATGTTATTTGACATCTAAGAATCTTAACATCAACAACAAAATATAATAATATTAATTATTATTTTTTTGGTTTAAAAAATACACATTACTTTTTTTTAAAGAAAAAGCAAACAAACTACATCTGCATTCACACTATCGTGATTCTGCTTTTTTTTCGAGTTTATTTTTACTTGAAGATTAAATGTAAGTAATGTCATTATTAATGCTTCAAATGTTTCTAAGTTGAAAAATAAATGAATCAAATTTTGGAAAAAAGTTCTAGTTTTTCGCATCTAATAGATCGTAAAGATACATGTGTCCCATTAATTTACAAAAAATCCATAAAATTAATTTTCCCAAAAGTTAACATGCATGTTTTTCGTGTTGCCATTATTATGTACAAAAAATATCTCGCGAAGATTTTTTTTATGGAAAAAAATTAAACTTTCACCAAATAAACCATTTTCAGTCGTTTAATGCAATTTTTCCATTTATAAAAACTAATGTTTAAAATTGTTCTTTGAAATGATAGTTCTCTTGCAGCTTTTTTAAATTTTAATCTTTATTTTAATAATCCCTCCCAAATGAAATCACACACAGCTAAGTTAATTTTCTTAAGTTACCTTCTTATTTAATGTACCTTTGAGTCATGCTTCTTTTTCAGGCGATATAGGTAGGGAAATTACTACAACCTCCGCGCTTTAAAAAACTGCGTTTATGTTCTATTTTTTCTCTTTTTCACTTTCTTTTTTTTTCCCCCTTTTTCCCTTTTTTCTTTTTTCATTATTTCTCACCTTTTTTTTCCTTCATTTTTGAAAGAAATTATTCTCAACGTGAGTGTTGAAATATACATAAACTAGCAGTACCCGCACGGCGATGCCCGTGCAATAAATGTAAAGGAAGTCAACTTAATTAATTTAAATTCACTCCAACCCTCTGAAGTAAAATTCTCATGTTCTTGAATTCAGTTGTGCTTGAGAGAAAAAAATACGTTTGTTAATTTAGGTGCGATTGAAATAAAAAAACAAAATTTCAACTGGAAATTCATGGAACCATGATAATTGTCAACCTTAGTATTGTATTGGATTTCTTCTTATCCAATACAATACTAAGTGATTACGAATCCACGGAGTCAAACATTTCATGTAAAGCGATATATTGCTAATGACCTTCAACTGTAATTGTGAGAAAAAAAGCATTTTTTTTAGTCGATGGAGCATGTGTGGTTATTTATATCATAAAATAGTATGCTTGTGAAGGTATTGATCGTTGTAACTGATATTTTCCTTTGTTTTCAAAACGTCCTTACCTATTGACCCAGTTAATTAATACTTCTGTTCATATACACTCGAATTTTATATCGACTTGTTTACAGATTTGTTTCATAAAGAAATCCTTCATACCCCGTAAAGGATTAGTAACTTTGAGACTTAAGGCTCTAGAAAGTAGTAAATGAGAAATGAGAAAAAGCAATATTACGAAGTGTAAGTAAGTTCTTGCTCCTTGTATATGCTCGTAATTGAGAAAATCCAAATATTTAGTTTACAGTTTCAGTAATATATATAATATATATATATATATATATATATATATATATATATATATATATATATATATATATATATATATATATATATATATATATATATATATATATATATAGATTTAAGGACATCGTATACTTTATAACATTAAACGAACACTAGCACTAGCCGCGATCACCAAAGGACGACATGTTTTAGCGTTTTGCTAAATATTTTCACTTTTTTTTATTTGACTTAAAATATTGTAAGCACCTTTCTGTGCATCTATCTACAATAGTTGATTGATTGATGCAAGAAACGGATTCCAGTTCTTTAAACCAATCGTTAGAAACCCATTAAACACTCAAAACTTATAGCTGTAAAACAGAGTTTTAAATTCTAAAATCTTAAAAGAACAGTAATAGAGCTATGCTGTTTCATGATATGAACTACATAGAATGAAAATCAAAACTTGAAAAGGTATAATTCAGGATAATTGAAAGACTCAATCAAGGATCACATGCTGGCTGACATAGTTTAAGTAAGCTTATGAATGATGGAGCACGTTGGTGATCGATAGGCCAATGATTTTTTTTTTTTTAAGTTGAACTTTTGAAGTAATAATTTTAAAACTTTCACCGGAATATGATTATAATCATAACGAACTTCATGCAAATTAAGCTTTTAACATGAATTAAAATATTTTGCATCTTTTGTGGGAAAAAATCCGAAATATTTTAATTAAAATGCACAATGTCTCCGTTAAAAATGAAGCGCATCGCAGGCAAGATGCACAAGCGTGGCAAAGATATCCCATTAAGCAAACGAAATATACATTATGGATATTCGACATTAATTAGACTTGTTGACAAGAAATTTTGCCCAGAAATGTTTCGAAGATTACGATTTAAGCTTCAGTGTTTAATTCGGCATATGCTCGTAATCAGGAAATCTCATTCCTTATTCTACGAACTTTTTGCAGAAGACGAGAGAAGGTAGCAAAAGCACAACCTGAAGTAGTTCCTTTATCAGGCAATCAGAGCGCAAAAAGGTATTTTTCATTTAGAATGCTTTTCCGACTTTCTTGTTTCGTTTCATAGACTTCATTAAATTCACTGCCTTTTGCAAATGCAGAATTCTCTCGGTTTCATCTTTTCGTTCTTTAATATACGTTACGTTCATCTAGAGTCGAGTTTTTCTCTTTTAATGAAGTTCTGACGGAGGAGAGAACATTGTTCTTTTGTAAACAATATTCCATGGTAGGAATACTGAACTAATAAAAGTTTCATTTTTTGGCTAATTTGATGTTCATCATCTTTCTAAATTGTTTCTAACAGATAAGTATTAGAATTTTCGAAATAGATACTTATTATTCTGCATAAAAGTTTTTCTCATTTTTAAGATAAATAAAACAGTTTTAGTATTTTTAAAAAATCATACATGTCTTAAAATTAATGAAACTAAATGTATTAAATTCGATGCAGTGCGTATAAAAAATCTTTCTGCTTCATTTCAAGCTACAATATTATTTCACAACATATAGGGAAGGGTGTAGCATAAAAAGATGGAAAAATACTTTTAGTGCTCTTTTAATAACACTAATAAGTAAAATATAGGGATGGAAAATAAAACGAAATAAAAATAGATAAAAGTATCGGAAGAGTTTTAAATAGAGGAGGACGAACGGAAGCCTGTATTTTAGCACATGTGTAGAAATTATAATTCTGAAGTCACGTCGGTTTTTTTTTCTAAGGTCTGATAGGCTATAAAATACAAACGGATGAATATACAAAAAATACTTTACTCTCAAAAGTAATGTACAATGTAGGTTTCTTCTCTACATAATCACATTGACGATAGAAGCAATTTTTATATCTGTGAACAAGCTTTATAATACCCGCCTAGTAAAATGTTTCCGCCAATGATTGGAAAGTGAGTTGTGACGGTGTCTTTGAGTTCCACTTCCCTTTGGAAGCACGATACCTTTTCAGACCCCAAGCCCTTGCTTCAGTTCAGGGAACATGTCAAAGCCTTTTGGCCCTCGGTTGGGACTAAATGGTGGGTGTTCAAAATTGTCCCATTGAAATTGCTGAAAAAGCCGTTGGGTTACATGAGCGCTATAAGGATGGGCATTGCTATGGATCTTAACAGTTCCAGAAGTCAGCGAGCACTTTGTTTGTTTTGGGTCTGGAAAGGCATCTGGAAAGGCATCGTGCTTCCAAAAGTGACGTGGAGCTCAAATACACCATCACAACTCACCTCCAATCATTGGCGGAAACATTTTATGAAGAGGGTATTATAAAGCTTGTTCACAGGTATAACAAATGCTTCAATCGTCAACGTGATTATGTAGAGCAGAAACCTACAATGTACATTACTTTTGATAATAAAATATTTTGTGTATGTGCATTCGTTTTTATTTTATAGCCTATCGGACCTTGAAAAAAAAAAACAACCCTTGTAATAATGTTTTCATGCACTTTTTGTTTGATTGAATCTTCAATTTAGGAGAATTTACAATGCCAACATGCAATGGAAGCTGTAGAAACAATGTCCGACAACATGCAGGTAATTTTTAATTAGAGTTAATAACATCGTCGGTGTTTAGGCAAAATTCTCTAAGCCCAAAACTCCAATTTTGAGACACTGGGTAAATTTAAGTTTTGAAATCACTACGAAAAATAGCAAGCATTGTTTTACAGATTCCTAACTTTTGCATTAAGTTTATTTATGTAATTTTTAAATTGTGTCTAAATGGTTTGCATCTTGAAATAACTTACTGAAAAAATCAATTCGGAAGGGGAATTTTTTCTCATTTATTTGAGATTTTTCACTTCAACCTAACATTATTCCATCAAACCTTCAGCCTAATAAAAATTAATGACGAGTAAAAATAAATATACTTGGCGGTGCAATTAATAGGTAAATATTCTTGAAATTATTTTAGATTGAGTCTCAAAAATTTTCATACGAATCAAAATTTATATTTTATTATTTATATTATTGAGTGTATTAGCAAGCCTAGTCAATTAAGTTTAATTCTCTCCTTTGAAGCTACCGCATTAGTTTTATCTGTAGCCTTTATCGAATTAATAAATCAATAGTAACCGAATTAAATGAAAAAAATAATGGAACATAACCTTAAATGGAACAGAATGATAGATATTGTATAAATTAATACTAAAATGTCATTAAATCCATCAAAAAAGTAAAATTTAATCAGCTTACTTACTAGTATTCATCAAAATAACAATACCAGAAATCCGTTTAATCACTTGGAACAATTCAAAAGTTGTTCTCCCTTCTGCAAGGAATTAAACTAAATGCCACTTCAAATAATAAGTAAATTTCACATGACATTCAAAAATTTTCATTTAAAACTTTTTGATAACTAAACTTATTTAATAGAATAAAGCACTTACTAAAAAATACTTCTTCAATTCTACTTTTTTAGAATTATAAAACAAAATTTTCGTTTATTCAATAGAGAAAATAGAATTCTTCGTTTTTTTAGTGACAAGATGTTTTAAAAACATAATATCTACTTATATTGAAAACCGAGTATCTATCTTTCTTTCTTTCTTTCTATCTTTCTTTCTAACTATCTATCTATGTCACGCTTCTTTCTCCTGAACGCCAATGAACTGAAAGTCGAACCAGGTACCGATAGATAGGTAATTTTTCAGGCTTCATTAGTTTCAGTTTATATAATTATACGATTTTAATTAGCGAAGATATCAATTAATAAGTAGTCAAATTTAAAGCGATTAAGCCTAATAAATGATTAAACTTCCAAGACATTTTTTCTTACCGTTGCCATTTTGAATTAAAACGTTAATTAAATTATTGAACTATTTAAAGCTCCAAGATATTTATTTCTTTCCGTTGCGATTTTAAGGCAGGGATTCAAGTGAAACACGGACGATCGCAACTCACCAATGCAATCGCAAATTCCAAAATTTGGATTCAAGTGAAACGAATTCACTTGAATTCGACTTACAGTAGCGGTTGCAATATGCAAACGCCTCGAAGCGATTGCAATGGTGTTTCACTTGAATTCGGCCCTAAATTAAAACGTTAATTAATTTGAACTTTTTAAAATGAAAGAGTGTTATTTTTTTCCATTGTCGTTTTGAATATGTGTTTAAACAAAATTCTAACAATTGTTTTTATTCTAATTATTAATGACATATTTTTTCTCTGGTACCATTTTGAAAATGTGTTTTTAAATAAAATTGCAATTGCTGTTTTTAGATTGGACTTTTTCTGGCTGCGATCCAAATATTAAAAGAACTTTTTCGTTTAGAATTTTGCAATTAATTTTACAGGAAGAAAGCGGTTTGGAAATAATTGTTTTTGGAAAGGAATTTTATTTGTTATTTAGGGAGAGTGCTAAGTATGCGCTACTTGACATCGTCTTTATTTTTGAGGAAGTATGTGCAAATAATTCGATTGATTCTTTGATGCAGGAAAGCTTTTTAGCGAGCCGCTTTAGCGGGGAGTAGTTTATTAAACTTTTCCTTGGTACTTTAAAGGCGAGCCGCCTTGGCGGCGAGTAGTGAATTGAAACTTTCCTCGCTACTGTAAAGGCGAGCCGCCTTGACGACGAGTAAACTGTTTAAACTTTCCTCATTTCTTTAAAGGCGAGTCGCCTTGGTGGCGAGTAGTTTTCTCAAACTGCCTTCACTACATTACAGCCCGTGCAACGCCGGGCTACGCAGCTAGTCTACTTATATTAAAAACTGAGTATCTATCTTTCTTTCTTTCTTTCTTTCTTTCTATCTTTCTTTCTAACTATCTATCTATGTCACGCTTCTTTCTCCTGAACGCCAATGAATTGAAAGTCGAACCAGGTACCGATAGATAGGTAATTTTTCAGGCTTCATTAGTTTCAATTTATATAATAATACGATTTTAATTAGCGAAGATATCAATTAATAAGTAGTCAAGTTTAAAGCGATTAAGCCTAATAAATGATTAAACTTCCAAGACATTTGTTTCTTACCGTTGCCATTTTGAATAAAATCGTTAATTAAATTATTGAACTGCTTAAAATTTCAAGATATTTATTTCCTACCGTTGCCATTTTGAATTAAAACGTTAATTAAATTATTGAACTATTTAAAATTCCAAGATATTTATTTCTTTCCGTTGCGATTTTAAATTAAAACGTTAATTAAATTGAACTTTTTAAAATGAAAGAGTGTTATTTTATTCCATTGTCATTTTGAATACGTGTTATAACAAAGTTCTAACAATTGTTTTTATTCTAATTATTAATGACATATTTTTTCTCTGGTACCATTTTGAAAATGTGTTTTTAAATAAAATTGCAATTGCTGTTTTTAGAAGGGGCTTTTTTTGGCTGCGATCCAAATATTAAAAGAACTTTTTCGCTTAGAATTTTGCAATTAATTTTACAGGAAAAAAGCGGTTTGAAAATAACTGTTTTTGGAAAGGAATTTTATTTGTTATTTAGGGAGAGTGCTAAGCATGCGCTACTTGACATCGTCTTTATTTTTGAGGAAGCGTGTGCAAATAATTCGATTGATTCTTTGATGCAGGAAAGCTTTTTAGCGAGCCGCTTTAGCGGGGAGTAGTTTATTAAACTTTTCCTTGATACTTTAAAGGCGAGCCGCCTTGGCGGCGAGTAGTTTATTGAAACTTTCCTCGCTACTGTAAAGGCGAGCCGCCTTGACGGCGAGTAAACTGTTTAAACTTTCCTCATTACTTTAAAGGCGAGCCGCCTTGGTGGCGAGTAGTTTTCTCAAACTGCCTTCACTACATTACAGCCCGTGCAACGCCGGGCCACGCAGCTAGTCTACTTATTAAAAACTGAGTATCTATCTTTCTTTCTAACTATCTATCTATGTCACGCTTCTTTCTCCTGAACGCCAATGAACTGAAAGTGGAACCAGGTACTGATAGATAGGTAAATTTTTAAGCTTCATTAGATTTAATTTATATTATTATACGATTTTAATTAACGAAGATATCAATTAATAAGTAGTCAAATTTAAAGCGATTAGGCCTAAATGATTAAATATGAAATCCATTGTTGCAAAACGTGGTTGCTATGAAATAGTAATAACATTGATAATGAGAATTTTGAATGAAGACTTAACTAAATCAAATATGAAACTCATTAGCGGGTCACGTACGTTGTACTTTTATCGCTAGCTACTTGTAATTTTTTGAAACATAAACTAGTTGAAAAGTCATCTACTTATGTTAAAAACTGAGTATCTATGTCTGCTTCTTTCCTTTGAGCGAGCTGAACTTACTGAAACTTTCCTCGCCATCTTGAAGGCGCGAAGTGCCCGTGCAACATCTGAATAATTCGAATGATTTGTTGATGCAGGAAAAAAGAAAAGGCGCGAAGGCGCCTCTTAGCGAGTCGCCTTGGCGGGGAGTAGTTTCTTGAAATTTTCCTCACTACTTTCAAGGCACGAAGTGCCCGTGCAACGCCGGATCACGTGCGTGGTATGTCTTGAAATCGAATGAACATTAAATTATATCAAATAATATAACTTCAGAATGAGGTAAAAGTTAGAGAGGTGGGACGTTATGCATCAACATGCCGCAGGAAGCTAATCTAGCTGCCGTGGCAGCTAGTAAAATTATATCTTCCCAAAAACAACTCTGTGGTAAAAACATCCCCCGCCAAGAAAACCTTAAACACTCAGCCTTAAAAAGTTATGATATCGAGTTTTCCCGCCAAGTTTGTGCCTAACTACTCCTCGCCTGTATGGATAGTTCGTTTAAATTGTTTTCAGTACTGTTAGGCGGGAAGTTCTGTAAAGTGAGGTGGTTGCTTGATGAGTAAAAACTTCCCGCCTAACAGTACTGAAAACAATTAAAACGAACTATCCATACAGGCGAGGAGTAGTCTGGCACAAACTTGGCGGGAAAACTCGATATCATAACTTTTTAAGGCTGAGTGTTTAAGGTTTTCTTGGCGGGGGATGTTTTTACAACAGAGTTGTTTTTGGGAAGATATCACATCTTTTTGCAATAATATTACTCCAACAGCACCAAACGTTCGATGGACGTTCAGCGACGTCAAAAGATGACTTTTGGAGGTTTGAATGTCCATCAGGACATAAATGAGCGTCGATCGGACGTTTCATGCTTTTGTTGTATTTCTTTATCAGTTTTTTTTTTCCCCCACTTCAACATTTTTCTTGGCAACGGACATATGGCTTTTTTGGAGGTATGCACTTAGCGCATAAGTTCAAGGCTCTACTTCAGTCGAGGATAAGTTTGAAATCAATCACAATGTACCACGCGAACACACACAAAACAAAGCTAGTTGCTAACAAGAACTACGATTAAATAAAAATAAAAAAAAAAAACCCGACCCCGACCTCCGATTAAAAAACTGCCGAACTCATATTAAAATTAACTAAATTGAAGACCCTTTTAAAAGCTTTATGCAATAAAATCAATTACAAATATTTTATTTGTTAACAAATAGAAAATGGCAATAGATGAAATTTTAAATAATTGAGTTTTCTTTCCTCGTCGCCCAACAATGACAACAGTTTCCAATCGCTTGAATAAAGCTCAGACGTTGAACAGAACTAGTTGATAGAAATCGGACAAATTTTAAGCATTAATAACTCCGGCCTGCGATGACCACGGGGGGTAAATTTTGGTATACGTCCTCAATGTCTCATCGAGAATATTCATACCAAAAATCAACACTTAAGACCCCGGGGAGAAAAGATACGAAAAATAAAAACGAGGGGGGAGGGGTGGGGTGTCGAAAAACCCCCTATGCCGAGCTTTGGGACAAAATAAATGTGGGTGCAAAAGTAGAGCTCAATCCGAGTTACCGTTCAGTCTGGATCCCTGTCAAACAATTTTTAAAAAGTGCGAAAAATAGCGATTTTTAAACATTTATCACCCCTCCCCTGAGGGTCCTGGATGTTTTGCTTTAGTATGTGCCGTCAGGGGCCGCTGGAGATTGAGTATACCAAAAATGAACTCTAGGGATCTTTATGGGGCTGAGATACAGAGGGGTGAAAACCCCGGTTTGGTTACTCGCGTAATCAGTCCTTTGGTCGCTCTTTTACATTTTTTTTGGCGACGGAAATTTCGTGGCGGCTTGTATTTGGTTTTCTTGGCGGGGCGGGACGCTCCCGTGTCCCGTGATTATTCGCAAACAAAAAGCCATTCGCTTTCTATCCAAGCAATCTCGAGCTTCTATTTTTTTTCAATGTTGCCATTTCAAAAAAAAGGAGGAACAATAATTTAATTAAATAATGACAGAAAAATATTTGCAGACATAAAATTAATAGTTAACTGTAAAATATAACAGACGATAAATTTACATATATCAGCAACATGTCTGTTCTTTCTAAAATATGGTTTTTCTGAACCATAGTTGAACAAATTGATTCGGTTAGTCCTTTGTCCAGCGAATTCAGCTTATGAAAGCCAACATATACTAACGTGTAGAGGACGTAGGAAACACAAAAACAGCCTTGGTAACACAGAAATTCATGACCAGAAAGAAACCACAAGAAGTTTAAATTTTAAGCTAAACTAGGCTGGAAAAAATGAGCTGGCAAGAATAAGTAGGAACGAATGGCAATAATGAGCGCAATCTGACAATACGTGCACACTACACTAAAAATAAATGTTGTTTTTACAAGTAATACAGATCATTTTATAGTATTTTAACTGGAAAAATTGCAAATTTTGCAGTAGTAATCTATAAAATTGCTAGTTTACAGTAATAAACTGTGAAATTGCTAGTTTTACAGTAATAAACTGTAAAATAGCTAGTTTTACAGATTATTATACTGCGCTTTTACAGTTTTAAACTGAAACCTCTGCTTTCAGTATTATATTGTAAAAACAACAATTTATTTTTTGCAGTGTAGGGTGCAACGAAAAACAAGAAGTTCAAAAGGCCCAAACAGGTTATACCACTATGAAAAGGCTAAAATTCTAGTGCGATCAGAAGATATCTTTTACCTCGCGCATCTCGATCAAAATTCAAGATTTTGGGAAAGTGTACTTCTTTTCTTTAATTACTAGCTACTTGGCCCAGCTTTGCACGGATCTATCTTGAGGAAAAATGTCATGTCAAGCTACGCGTGTGTCTAGAAGTCCCGATTAAATTAAAGCAACGCCTCCCAAAAGCTAAACGCCTACTACATTTGCTTCGCTACCGTCGATATTGGTTCCACTTTAAGCGCCACCTTGCGGCTTCACCAATGAAAAATTTAATTTTTTCATTGGTTGGTTTTTAAATTTAAATTTAGAAATGAACCAATCATTAATTTATCTTTCTCGGAGAACTCCGGTAGATGGCAGTACTTTGTGAACCAAGCCCGAAATTTTGCAGCTATTGGCGATGGAGCCAAACAATATTCGAATTAAATTTTTTGATTGGTTGATCTTTAAATTTAAATTTAGAAATGAACCAATCGTTAATTTATTTTTCTCGAAAAACTTCGGTAGATGGCAGTGCTTCGTGAACCAAGCACGAAATTTTGTTCTGTGCTAAAAACCAGAAAGTAGCAGGTATTTAGATTAAAGTCAATAGTTTGCTAGAACGCAGTATGAAAAATTAATCAATCGCTAAAAAATTTTTAAATCCGTCCGTTACAGGAAAAGCCTAAAGCAAAAGCAATAATTTTATTTGTTCATGTTCAAGAAAAAAATGGCAACACTTTTTTCTTATTAATAATTTATTTCACCCTACATAATTTACTAGGTGACCCGTGCGGAATTCCGCAAAAAAAAAAAAAAAAAAAAAAACTCTAAACTTAAAATTTAATACGACAATTTTTATTGGCTTCATTTGCACAACATCGCCATCTACTGCCGTCGTTCTGACAACTTTTCAAAGAGATCAAAGACACGTTCACTTTTACAACTACTACAAAAGTGATACCCTATATTAAAATCAAATACCCAAGGCTATTACTAAACTAAATACTAACGTTATCGCAAAACTACCATAGTATTTTGAAACAATAAAAGTTACAATTAAGGTTTACCGAGATAAGCCTTGGCTTGAAATGTCGCATTTAAAATTGATTTGAACAACAATGTAACGATTTTGACAGTTGAGCAAAAAATTTAACTTTTTCAAACTTCAATCGCTTATAAGTCGCTTAAACGTGGATTTTCGAGATTCTCGTTACGCGGCGCTAGCGGAGAAACGTTCTAAAGAACGCATTTTTTTTAATCTTTCGAATGAAATCAAAATGGAGACGATACGACAATTATTTCGCTAGATAGAGTCAATTTTGTGCCCAAAAATTGAAGTTCGAATAAAAAACGAACCGACACTTTTTAGAGGGTGGGTCTAATTTTCGTCAATAGCCCGCGGGATAAGCTTCAAAATCATAAATTTTCTTGCAATTCGATAAAGAAATGAGCGAGTTTCGACCGGGTATAGGATTCGGCTTAGAGAAATAATATATGGAGATTTCACGCTCGTGCAGACAATTTTTATAAATCCAATTGAAAATGGATTATTCCAAATTCAAGAATGCCCATATCTTTTTTCAGAGTGGAGATATCCATTAGCGGTTTTGAAAACCCTCGGAAGAAACTCTTCTAAATGTTTTACAGTGATTCATTTTCTAAATATCACCGATTTTAACCCCAGCAGCACCAGAACGTTCAAATTTGGTGCAAAAATGGTGTTATTGGTCAAATAACGGTGCTAAGTGTCCCTTGAACGTTATATTCGACGTGCAAAAACAGTAATATTATCACGGTGTCATTTCAGTGCTTAAAGAACGTGATATTTGACGTGCAAAAACAGTAATATTTTCACGGTGTCATTTCAGTGCTTAAGGAACGTGATATTTGACGTGCAAAAACAGTAATATTATCACGGTGTCATTTCAGTGCTTAAGGAACGTGATATTTGACGTGCAAAAACAGTAATATTATCACGGTGTCATTTCAGTGCTTAAGGAACGTGATATTTGACGTGCAAAAACAGTAATATTATCACGGTGTCATTTCAGTGCTTAAGGAACGTGATATTTGACGTGCAAAAACAGTAATATTATCACGGTGTCATTTCAGTGCTTAAGGAACGTGATATTTGACGTGCAAAAACAGTAATATTATCCAGGGCGTCGGAGTCGAAGAGTCGGAGTCGGACTGATTTTGGACTAAAGGAGTCGGAGCCGGAGTCGCTGAAAAACATGTCGACTCCGACTCCGACTCCAACCACTTCCGATTTCGATGAAATTTTATGGTGGTGAAAACATGTCTTTGAAACTAACAGATACAAATTTTCAGCGTCCAATATCCAAATCCTAAGCATCTAGGATCATTAAAAAGGGCTTCAAAATGGCGGGTCTGCTTTGTGAAACGAATTGCTATGTATGGGCTTATGCAAGATAATAAAAAATATTTGCAGCAAAAATGCATTGTGTTAAAATAAAATCTGGCCATTTAACAAGAAAAGGATTAGTTTTGTACGGAGTCAAATGACAAGAGCGGCACTTGTCATTTGCTCTGGAGAAAATGAACATTTTGGGAGGTCACAGTGATCTCCGAAAATTGAGGTAAATGTGGTGAAATTACCTGCGAGAATTCATGACCAAATTGAACTTTTTGAGAGGTCACAACGACCTCCCATGACCTCCAACTGGGATACCCCAGCTTGCTCCCCCCCCCCTAAAGTGAGGCCTGGCTACGACCATGAATAAAAACGAAACTTTTAAAAATGGACTTAATATTTCAACCTTTGTTTAGGGTTTTTCTCTCTTCACATTTGGGAAAAAAAATAAATAATTTAAAAAAAAGCAGAAGTCGGGAGTCGGAGTCGGAGTCGACCATTTTTGCTCCGACTCTGCAGCCCTGATATTATCACGGTGTCATTTCAGTGCTTAAGGAGGTGCTTAATTTCTCAGAATTGAGGTCGTGAATTGCTGCTTTTTAGAAAGGGAAGAGGAATCATATCTGCAGAAACTTTAAGTTTTATCCTTAACAACTCTTTCTCCCAAGATCCTAATCAGATTTGCATGCATTTCAGTAAAAAAGCATTACATTCATACTAATAAAATTATATGATTTACGCCCTTAGTCTTTCATAGATGGCGCCTCCTGCAAAAAAAATTTCCATTTAAAGTATTATTTTTCTTCCTCGTTGAGATCGAGTGGCGTATAGTGGTTAGCGACTCCTGCTGTAGTCGCAAGGGACCCGCGTTCGAATCCCGCGGAGTGAATATATTAAATTCAAAGTAATTAAATAATAAATAGTTAAATTAAATAAATAAAGTAATTAAATAATTAAAAGCAAGATGGCGACGATCATGGATCAAAAATGACGTCAGGGTTAAAACACGTCGCGGCCACCGGATAGTGGGGTATACGCAGTATACTTTTTCAGCTGGGGAGCATTGAAAACAAACGTATTTCCAGAACCTAAATATAACCTACCATTCCACGTTCAAAACTGGGACAAAAAAAGGTGGTCAACATCAGATTTCGACGTGTCATATTACCATCGATCGATGAGACACATAGACGTTGACAACACGTGCTGCGAGAACGTGTTTTGAACGTGCCGGCTGGTGCGCTCTGTACGTGTTGCAGAACGTGTTTTGAACGCCTTTGTGCTGCTTGGGAACATGATTCAGTGAATTTTTCGCAAAATATTGCCAATAACGCCAAATTGAATTCAAATTTCAAAACAAAATCATTTTTTTTCACCAAATTTTCGCCAACTTGGCGATATGTAGCCAAGTTGACGTCAAACACTTGGCGACCAAAAGCTTGGTGATATATCGCCAAGTGGTCACGCCAATTCATATCACTTCAGTCTGCATTGAAATTACACTGATTTACCCCAAAAAAGCGGTAAAACACCCCCTTGGGAACATTCGAATGCAACCACAAGTTAAGGTGCACAACTAGACCCTCCTCAGAGTCTACATACCAAACTAGAAGCTTCTACGGCATATAGTTTTTGAGTTATACGACATACATGCATACATACATACATACGTACATACAGACGTCACGAGAAAACTCGTCGTAATTAACTCGGGGGTGGTTGAAAAGAATTTTTCGGCTGGTTATATGTTGGTATTTGCATATGCACGGGCTGACAGGTCGAAAAAAAGACTCAACACTCATTCGGGGGTGAGCAAAATCAAAATTTAGACCCACATTTAATTAAATTTTTTTTCGCGATCACAATACTTCCTTTACTACGTAAAAGGAAGCAAAAGGGGGGGGGGGAGGTAGATACAACTTTAGCAAATATACGGTATTAGGGGCATTATTAGATGCTATCCTGCTAAAACGTCAAAAATAATTGAACGCTGAGTAACAATATTTTAATTCAAAACGAAATAACGTTTACAAGGAAAGAAAAAGTTACCCCAAGTATAGTTAATAAGTAAAATCTCATTACGACAAACTAATACTGCTCATATAAAAAATAAGCACACTTAAACTAGGCATTTGTCTCAAACTTCATAAGTTCAAAATTATTAGTAGAATTTTGTAGAAATTATGTGATAACATTTTTATGCATAATTGAGTTTCGAATAGATTTTTACTTTCATAGCTTTAAATAATAATGATAAGTAAGGAATACGAGACAAGAGCTCTAAAAATGTACAGAACAATGAATAAATAAATTGAAAGGAGGAAAAAAAGGAAAACATATTAAGAAAAAAAGTATTAAATCAAGTTCAAATTTTTTTTGTCCGGGGGGGGGGGGACAAAGTAAGTAATTTTCAAGGGGGGTTCCGTGGAGGTCTAAACTTTGGGAGCCTCCTACATAATTAATAAGCAATATTTCTTTTAGCTTTGCATACTAATTCTCGAAATGAATTCTGTAAAAGTCGTTTCTCTGCCAGTGCACTGTTGATGCAAGAAAAACAACTTCTCCTTCTCGGCAGTGTTTGTATCATTCCTCTGCTCTGATTGCTAGTGATTCAGTAAAGTGCTGTTGTCATCATTTTGCTTAAAATACTGTGTTGAATGATAAGTAAAATTTTTCTATAAGCTTATAGTGTTTGGTCATATGTTTTATGATATTCTGTTTTTATTATATTTGCTTTCTACCTTCCAGAAATATGTCTACACAGAATTTTGAATCGCCCTGAAAGGGGGGGGGGGGACAGAAAATAAATGTCGACAGTAATCTTTTGGAAAACAGTTTCATAAGAACTTACTCATAACTAGCCATAAAAAGACAAAAAGTGACACAATATTGGAAAAATGAAGCTTAGATATGAATAATCATCACGAGTAGGGATTGCAATACCGGAGCAAAAACACAATACCGGTATTCGGTATTTTTAAAACGCCAATACCGGAATACCGGTATTAATACCGGTATTTGAAATTTTTCAAAAAAAGAAAGAAAACATACTTGTTTTGTTGTAGTGTTCAATAATTTACACAAAAATATGAATTATCAGCGAGTCAGAACTTGTCTCGGACTCTTTTCGTTTCAGCAAGTTAATATTATGTTGCGTTTTCAGATGCGTATGTATCCACTTGTGCTGCCTCCAAAAACTTTGATGATCATTGAACATGTTTTGCATTTTGCTAGCATATTTTTTTCATCATATAAATAGTAAAACCAAGCCGGAGAAATGTCAGATGATTTTTTATGCTCTTTGAATTCATCATTATCCATTATGAACAAGTAAAACTCGAAAACTATGCGTCAAATATATTTTGAGCAAAGTACAGTGAGACAATCAGACAATAAAACTCACCAATTAGAAAAAAAACTAAATGTTCAAAAATTTAAAACACTAACTCACAATATCATAACCACGGAGTAGAAAGAAGGAGAGAAATGTTCTACGGGTGCGCTAGTTTGAAAGTGGCAACGAATTCTCACCCGCCACCAGAGGACGCTAGCTGAAACGCTCCCTATCTCCTACGGGAATCAATGTAAATGATACTGAATCTGTCATCTTTTTAAATGCTGCTATGGGGAAGAAAAAAAATTTTTTTCAACTGGATTTTGGTGTAAACCATCGATTAACATTATGAACTAAATATGACTTTGATCCACCCCACTGAAATTTTGCCGTATTTTTTAAGAAAGATGTTTAATCGACGGCATCTAGCTACTTGCTAAATTTGACATATATGCGACTGTATGTGACATTTTCTTTGCATTGTACGATATAATTTTTGCTGAGAATCAGTTCTCTAAATTGTTGATAAATTAAGCATGAGGCAAAAAATTAATTATGTCAGAATTTAATTTTGTTATTAATTAAATATATTTAGTAGACAAAATAATTATTAGTTTAAATGTATTTATTAAATATATTTAGTTCATAATGTTAATCGATGGTTTGAGCAAAATTCCAATTAAAAAAAAAATATTCTTGCCAACAGCAGTCTTTTAAAATGACAGATTCTGTCAGATTTGGCAAGTTGGTAAGTGCATTCGATTAAACCTATTTCTCAAAGAATACGGCACCTATTTTCGTGGGATGAAATTCATATTTAATTCATAATGTCAATCGAAGATTTACACCAAAATCCAGTTGAAAAAAAAATTTTTTCTTCCCCATAGCAGCATTTAAAAAGATGACAGATTCAGTATCATTTACATTGATTCCCGTTGAAGATAGGGAGCGTTTCAGCTAGCGTCTTCTGGCGGCGGGTGAGAATTCGTTGCCACTTTGAGATAGCAGAGATTTAGCTCCTCCTCTTTAATCTCCTTGATCATAACTACCATAACGTAACGAATGCAAAGACAGTGCAGCGATTCGATAACCATGAATACTGTCTAATCTTTTATCGTAGAACCTTCCTCGCATTTGCGTATGCCTGAGGTCTCTTTGGATTTCCTCAAAATAGGGGGGAAATGCGAAGTAACATTCAACAGGAAGTAAGAAGCGAAAGCACCGGCAAGTGCGTCTTCTTATCCTATCACCCCTTTTTCAAATGGAAGCAATCGTGACTGCCAGGCGCGCAAAACGCAGACAGACAGTACAATGCTGAAAAATTTGCAACGATTTCATTTTGATTTCGATTCTCATGATGTTGCCACTCTAAAGGAACAATCAACTTGGCAATAAATTTAAAACAAGCTGACTGAAGCAATAACTAAAAGTGCTAAGACAAGAGGAAAATATCGCCAAGTATAAAGATAAATAGCGAGACATGAGAATGATTCTCTATGAATCAGTAGTTTTTGTTTTTTAGTGATATTTTGGCATCAAACAATTTATTTTTGTAGCGTCCCTTACATGAAAAAAATACTCATGTGAAGTAACAGTAAATATATAATAAATGAAATGAAAAGCTCATCGGTTAAGAATTATTCTTTTTTTTTTTCGATAATACCGAAAATACCGGTATTTTGCCTCAGTAAATACCGGTATTTCGAGATTGGAAAATAGCTCGAAATACCGGTATTCGGTGTACCGGTATACCGGTTTTGCAATCACTAATCACGAGATTATAAAATAATGCAGTCGAACCTCTAAATAAGGGGCACTAAAGGGACTGAACTTTTTGTTCCATAAATAGAGGTGTCCTTTGTACGGAGGTTTATGAATTGATGTTTTCCGTGTACTTGACTCAGTACATCGGCGTACGCGGACAAATCATTTCAGGGGCGATGAGCCGACAGAGTTTTGAGAGGAGGGGCGGGGCACCTCATAAAATGTAGCTGAAAAAATAAATGTTTCGAATTTCTGTTATCAATGCTAATTTCAAATGACAAAAAGCCATAATGAGAATTTTTTTTACCATTAGAATTATTGTTTAGAAGTAAAGCTTTTGATTACAACAGAAAATGATAAAATTGAAATTTGAAAAATTTTCTTTATTGAAGAAGGTCTTAACAAGTGCACGTAATATTTTTGCAAATTTGAGCTTTAATAACATTAACTAGGTGACCCGTGCGGAATTCCGCAAAAAAAAAAAAAAAAAAAAAAAAACTCTAAACTTAAAATTTAATACGACAATTTTTATTGGCTTCATTTGCACAACATCGCCATCTACTGCCGTCGTTCTGACAACTTTTCAAAGAGATCAAAGACACGTTCACTTTTACAACTACTACAAAAGTGATACCCTATATTAAAATCAAATACCCAAGGCTACTACTAAACTAAATACTAACGTTATCGCAAAACTATCATAGTATTTTGAAACAATAAAAGTTACAATTAAGGTTTACCGAGCTAAGCCTTGGCTTGAAATGTCGCATTTAAAATTGATTTGAACAACAATGTAACGATTTTGACAGTTGAGCAAAAAATTTAACTTTTTCAAACTTCAATCGCTTATAAGTCGCTTAAACGTGGATTTTCGAGATTCTCGTTACGCGGCGCTAGCGGAGAAACGTTCTAAAGAACGCATTTTTTTTAATCTTTCGAATGAAATCAAAATGGAGACGATACGACAATTATTTCGCTAGATAGAGTCAATTTTGTGCCCAAAAATTGAAGTTCGAATAAAAAACGAACCGACACTTTTTAGAGGGTGGGTCTAATTTTCGTCAATAGCCCGCGGGATAAGCTTCAAAATCATAAATTTTCTTGCAATTCGATAAAGAAATGAGCGAGTTTCGACCGGGTATAGGATTCGGCTTAGAGAAATAATATATGGAGATTGTTGGCCACGATGAAAGAAAACTCAATGATTTAAATTTCATCTAGTTGCCAGTTTCTATTGTTACAAATAAACTATTCTGAACTGATTTTATGCATAAGCTGTTAAAATCTTCAATTAGTTCATTTTAATATGAATCGGCAGTAAGGTTGGTTTTTTTTTAACTTTTAATTAACGTAGATTTAGCAACTAGCTTTGTTTGCATCGTTCGGCGTTACCATCGAAACTCCAAGCCTTCTGTCTGAAACGGTTGCTAGGGACTACGTCATCACATTGGGGCCAGTTTCTTTCATTTTCCAGCTTGTTATTATACGCAAAACCCATTCAAACTAGCTAGAAGAATCTTATTCCAGTTGGATTTTATCACCAAAACCTTCATTTGGATTATAAAAGGTAAGTTGTGCTTTCTTTCATGCATCATATCCCTTTATAATATTGAAATTAACTTATTTTTAAGTACTAACTGAAATTTCTGATAGTTTCCGGATTAGTTGACTGAGCTTTAAGTTTACTTGATCTATTTCAGACTTTCTGTGCGAAATTTAAATATTTATTCATGGAAAATGCTTGCCTAATTGAAATTTCTTTTCCGGATTGTAAAAGCTGTACTTTTTCAAAATGTAACCGCCAGGTTCGAAAGTTAAGTCAAGAATCTAGCTAAACTAACCATTTTCCTAAACCATATACAACGATTTCGTAATGAAATGAAGTTGATGTATTACCTGTTAAAGGATTATAAAATATTTAAAGCGTTTAGAGTAATGCATTGACAAAAACTTTGTATCTATTCGAAACTCAAATACAACCTGCCGACGAAATATCTATGAGCAGCCATTTTCAGTAAAGTAATCCATTCCTGGCAAAACACCTAAGTCCTTCGTGTGCTGTATAATAACTATGCTGTGGTATTTACATTGTAAATTGACAGATTTAATGATAAGAATTTTACTAATACTTGGTTTTGGCACGTTTTTAAAAAGCTTGCTGAAAGTAAAATATGTACCGATTTAGGTATTGTATCTTCGACAATTAATTTCGCCAAAAATTTGCAAAAGCCATTTAGGTAAAATCTTCTTTTTCCAAATCTTAAAACTTGAGTTAATAAAATTAAAGTTTTTTTGTCAATAATTTTTTTGGATGTGATTTCAAGTTCGCTAATTTTACGCTAGTCAATAAAAGTAAAATTTTTGGCGAAATTTCAAAAGCCATTTAACAATATTAACACAATTATCTCAAATTTGAAGAAATCGGTCAACGAAATAAATGAAGCTAACATAAATGTTGCGCTAAACATTTTGGAAAACGTTTAAGTGTTGATTTTTGGCGCAATTTTATGATTGCGAAAACTATCGCACATTTAGACGAGTTTTGGTTTGGCGAAATTTTAACTGCTCCTTGACATTTTATAGTTCTAAATGGTTTTTGGAGGATTGGTTTGTAAAAAAAAAAGTTTGCGAGTCAAGAAATTGAGCCAAATTTTTAGCTGCGCCAACAACCAACATTGTCGAAACTCTTCATTGTACCTTTTAATTTAGAGCATTACATAAGGGCCGACAACCTACATTTGATCTCAACTAAAGAAATAATGAAGAAGCAAACAAACTGATATTAAACGTTTACTACAAATTGCGCTTTTGTAAAGAAAAATCAAGCATAAATAAAACCTTACTTATTAGAAAAAAAAAGCTAAAAAATAATTCTAGTAAGCTGCCCACAATTTCTACTTCTCTCAGCATCATGATCATGAATATCCATTATGTATTAATATGTGTCAAAAACATTAAAGTATTTTCTTATGAATAATACTGAACTTTCAATTATAAATACAAATAATAAAATCATATAAATTTTTAAGCTTAGGGCAGACATTTTAAAATTCTGTAATTTACTGACAGTAATGTCATAAGTTTTGAGCTTTTGACAGATTTAATTAGAATAGGAAAAATGAAATAAAACTTTTTTTTAAACCTATTAGTAGTAGCAGTTTAAAACCTATTAGTATAGGTAATTTTAACAAGCATGATTCGTGTTTTGTACTAATGAACATTTATATCATTACTTGATCATAACATTTTTTTCATTCCTGAATTTTTTCAGACCGACTGGAAAAGAATGCCAAACAAGTGCTCGATTTCTAAACATAGAAGAAACTATGATGAGAAAAATAAAGCTCATATTTTTTTGTTCCCTTGAGATCTTTGTAATTTATGAAAAAATACATTGACATGTAAATAAATATTTTTTAGAATTGTGCTTTGCATATTCATTCCAGAAAATTTTTTTGATCCAAAAGTTTGATTTTCTTGTTTTCAAAATCAACAATTTTCCCACCGAGAAAAGTTTAGTAAAAACGGGCCAATATAATCCACTGGCCTCAATTGAGTGACGTCAGAAATCAGACAGAAGGCTTGGAGTTTCGATGGTAACGGTTCAGTCGATTTCAAGACATACCACGCACGTGGCCCGGCGTTGCACGGGCACTTCGTGCCCTGAAAGTAGCGAGAAAAAAATTTAAAGAAACTACTCCCCGCCAAGGCGGCTCGCTTACAGGAGCTTCACGCCTTTACTTTTTTCCTATAGGGCCATTCCATGAAAAGTGAAACCAATTGGTCAAAAATTCATATTGAAGTTATGTTGCTATGTTATACATAATTTTAAAGCTTAAGATGTACATTTTAAGAATCCTGCATTGGTTTTTTGGTGAGAGTTAGAATAATACTTGTTTTCTTAGTTGGAAGTACGATATTCACGAACTTGTAAAAATCAGAAAAAAGGACACATTTTCAAATGCATATTTCTCATCGAAAAATAAAAACAAAAATAACTACTTGTAGCACAATTTTAACTACTAAGACGGTACTATAATAATATGCATTCATTAATTTCTTTTGAATTGATCTAAATGGTGTAATTGAAGTTTGAAAAAAAGAAGTTTGATGTTACATCTGTAACAAAAAATCTGGTATGGACCCCACACTACTTCCTTTTACGTGTAAATTTCTTAGTAGTTGCCTTAAGTGTTAAAAAAAGTGCTTGGAGTGAGCAAGGTAACAATTCAAATATTTACTCCCCTAATCTGCCACGAAACAATGCAAAAAATATTTTGCAATGGTTAATTTTCTAAATATTGCTGATTTTAATATCATTCAGTGAATTTTTCGCAAAATATCGCCAATAGCGCCAAGTTGAACCCAAATTCGAAAAATATTTTTTTCGCCAAATTTGTCGCCAACTTGGCGATATGTCGCCAAGTTGGCGTCAAACGGCGACCAAAAGCTTGGCGACATATCGCCAAGTGGTCGCGCCAATTCATATCACTTGAGTCTGCATTGAAATTAACACTGATTTACCCCAAAAAAGGGGTAAAACACCCCCTTGGGAACATTCAAATGCAACCACAAGGGGAGGTGCACAACTAGACCATCCTCAGAGCCTACATACCAAGCTAGAAGTTTCTACGGCATATAGTTTTTGAGTTATGCGACCCACATACGCACACACGTACATACAGACGTCACGAGAAAACTCGTCGTAATTAACTCGGGGGTGGTTGAAAAAAATTTTTCGGCTGCTTATATGTTGCTAGGTACATATACACGTGCTGACAGGTCAAAAAAACTAAGGAATTTTCATTCGGGGGTGAGCAAAATCAAAATTTAGACTCAAATTTGAGTGATTTTTTTTTCGCGATCACAATACTTCCTTTACTACGTAAAAGGAAGTAAAAAGAAGCAAAAGTTGTCATTACGTCCTAAAAAATCAAAATTAAAAAAAACCCTTAATGGTCCTTTTGGCAAATTCTTAGAGTAATTTCCCACCATAGTTAAAAATATTGCAACTGATTTAGTTTTTAAATTAATGCTGTTACAGACGTAACATTTCGGACATAACAAATGGCTCTATATTACGTCCGTAGCAAAAGTAAATTTCCAGTTAAATAGGTAAAAAGCACAGAATGAGAAATACATGTATATAGCATAATAAGGCACGAGTACTAAAGTTTCTGGTATTCTGATTTTGAAATTTTTAATTATGTCGGAATGCAATTGAAATTTATTTCTTAAGATTAATAAAATACACATATGGTATAACTGATTATAATTTATACCTCAACTGGCATTTTTTCGCTACGTCACATGGAAAGGGAGCTGTGGATGGAGTTGGGGGTATGGTCAAGCACCAGGTTTGGCAGAGAGTAAAGATCTAGAACAGCATTTGTCAACGACGCTCTTTCCTTTTTTCAGTGTGCAAATTCCATTGCAGAAAAAGTTAAAATTATGTATATGCCCCAGGAAAATGTCTTAAAGCTGACGCCAAAATTGGAAGAACGGTGGGCTAACATCGCGAATTTGCCAAAAGCCGACAGAACAGAATACGAAAATGCCGTTCGAATTTCGAGAACGTCAGACGAAATAGGACACATTTTTTCATTCAAAAAAATTATCAAAATTGACCAACTGTCACCAAGAAGGTTAAATTTTAGTTTGGTACTAGTATTCTGCTATATTATCCAACATTTTCAAATTTTTAAGTTCTCCTAAGACCAACCACTGATTCCAGGAAGTAATTTACTTTTCCCGATTTTTTTATGAAGCAGCCCCATTATGCATTAATTTTAAGAATACAAATAAATAAATTTGTGTGAAGGCCCTTCTAAACTTTTCTTGTGTCAATCTTTCTTGGAAATAATTGTCTTAAGATGCATTAATTTATTGTTACATATTGACATATCGGCATATGCTCTCAACTCCCCCAGACTTACCCAAATTTTCTAAAACTGTTGCAGTATAACTTAAAATATTCAAATAATGTGTTAATTAATGCTACTGTATTGTTTTAGCACAAAAATCTTTGTTTATTCCTGCTTTAAAATACTGTTTTCTACTTTTAAATCAGATATGTTACGTCTGTAATACCACTTTGTTTCGTCCGTAACAAGTTTATGAATTTTTTTCACAAATTCGGCAGTCAAAATCCACACAATCTTTATGGTTTTAGAGAGCTTGAAGTCTCTAGAACACGTATTTAAAAAAAAAAGTTCAAAATTTCCGTATAATTCAGAGGAATATTGTAAGTTGTATGACATAGTCGAGTTTTTGCTGTTTTGTGAATTACGTCTGTAACAGGCAGTTTTTAATTTCTGTATTTTTTTGTAATTAAGCAATCTGCACGCAAATTTAATGTAGCATAAACATCATCAAGTTACACCACAGGAAAAAAAATTGAAGAGTTTCATCAGCACAAACCAGAATTATTTGTGTTCAAAGTCTGCGATTGTTACGTCTGTAACGATGGAATTGCCCTATATAAAAAAAATCATTCGAATTATTGAGATGCTTCGCGCCTTCAAGATGGTGAGGAAAGTTTCAGTAAGTTCAACTCGCTCAAAGGAAAAAAGCAGACATAGATACTCAATTTTTAATATAAGTAGATGGCTCTTCAACAAATAAATGTTTCAAAATATTACCAGTAGCTAGCGATAAAAATTCTACGTAAGTGGCCCGCTTATGAGTTTCGTGTTTGATTTAGTTACGCCTTCATTCAAAATTCTCATTATCATTGTTATCACTGTTTCATAGCAACGACGGTTTGCAAGAATGGATTTCATATTTAATCATTTATTAGGCTTAATCGCTTTAAAATCGACTACTTATTAATTGATATCTTCGCTAATTAAAATCGTATAATTATATAGATTGAAACTAATGAAGCTTGAAAAATTACCTATCTATCGGTACCTGGTTCGACTTTCAGTTCATTGGCGTTCAGGAGAAAGAAGCGTGACATAGAAAGATAGAAAGAAAGATAGTTAGAAAGAAAGATAGTTAGAAAGATACTCAGTTTTTAATATAAGTAGATATTCTTAATTTTGAGTTTCGATCACACACGTGCTGAAATTTATTTAACAGAAATCGATGAACGAACAAGCATTAATCGGTAAATGTCAGCAAAATTGAATTATAACAGAACCATACATGTCACATACAGTAAAATTCTCATTAAAAAAAAGAAGGAATTTTTTTGTTTTCTTTCCCCCTTTCTTTTAATTTTGCCCCATACTTAGTTTTCGCATAATTATATATATGAGTATTAATATTATATTATATATAACCCCATATTTTATTTAATATGGGGTTATATAATTATATATAACCCCATATTTAGTTAAAAATAAATAAACGATTTCAGCTTAATTTTTTAAAATCTGTTTGGAAAATTTCGGAGAAGACTGCAGCCCTATCAGCTCACCCCCTGACTACGCCAATGACTCAGTATAATATCATTATAAACGTAAACTATTAGCATTTCCCATTAAATATTGAAAATATTTCATACAGATATAGTAAAAATTAGAGTTATTCAAACTGAAAAAAATCCGTATAGATTAAAAATAAAAATCTGGTATGGACCCCACACTACTTCCTTTTACGTGTAAATTTCTTAGTAGTTGCCTTAAGTGTTAAAAAAAGTGCTTGGAGTGAGCAAGGTAACAATTCAAATATTTACTCCCCTAATCTGCCACGAAACAATGCAAAAAATATTTTACAATGGTTAATTTTCTAAATATTGCTGATTTTATTATCATTCAGTGAATTTTTCGCAAAATATCGCCAATAACGCCAAGTTGAACCCAAATTCAAAAAAAAAAAAAAAAAATCGCCAAATTTGTCGCCAACTTGGCGATATGTCGCCAAGTTGGCGTCAAACACTTGGCGACCAAAAGCTTGGCGACATATCGCCAAGTGGTCGCGCCAATTCATATCACTTGAGTCTGCATTGAAATTAACACTGATTTACCCCAAAAAAGGGGTAAAACACCCCCTTGGGAACATTCAAATGCAACCACAAGGGGAGGTGCACAACTAGACCATCCTCAGAGCCTACATACCAAGCTAGAAGCTTCTACGGCATATAGTTTTTGAGTTATGCGACCCACATACGCACACACGTACATACAGACGTCACGAGAAAACTCGTCGTAATTAACACGGGGGTGGTTGAAAAAAATTTTTCGGCTGCTTATATGTTGGTAGGTGCATATGCACGTGCTGACAGGTCAAAAAAACTAAGGAATTTTCATTCGGGGGTGAGCAAAATCAAAATTTAGACTCAAATTTGAGTGATTTTTTTTTCGCGATCACAATACTTCCTTTACTACGTAAAAGGAAGTAAAAAATTAGTAAAATCTAAGTTTTATATTTTATAAAAACTATATATTGGAATCTAATTAGTGAAATTTTGTTTCATGCCACGCAATTTACAATAACAGTATGATCACATTTCAAGTTTTCTGCTGAAAGTCTGCATGGGTGGTGCACTATCCATCGAAGTTGAACCCGTATGAATTAACTGCTGAGAATGAAAAGTATGATAGTAAATCTAAGCAAGAATTTAAAAATTCATATTTGTTTTTGTTTTGTTGCTTTTCCTTTCGCATGCTAATATCAAGACAAATTTTTACAAGTTAAGTTACTGACGAGAAAAAAAAGAGCCTCAAATTTCAACAACTTCAATATTTCTTACGTATTTATACATTATTTTTTTGTAATTTTTCCCTCTGATTGTCCATTAAATAGAGTGTCCTTTATTCAGATTTAAACACATGGAGGTTCTTATTTAAAGGGACTGGGACCAGAAATGTTGTCCCAATAGAGGAGTCCCTTATTCAGAGGTGTCCCTTAAAAGAAAGTACTTCTGTATAATTGTTAAAAATTTACAGGACACTCCTGATTATCCGCGGAATTGGGGGGCAAGGGTATCGCGAATAACGAAAACCGCGGATAATCTGAAAAAAGCATAAAATGAAGAAGATAAAAAATGTCTTTTGCTTAAAAATAATTGAATGGGGAAGTTTCCTTCAGTCAAAAGTACTACTTTTTATTACTGAAATTGATAGAATAATATTAAAAAAATAACATGGGCTAGGAAAATACTTTAATTTTCCCAACAGTTTATTTTTTATTATTTTTTTTAAATAACCTACCTTGAAAGCGGGGCGTGGTTTTTGTGACATCAGTGGTGCACCTACCATCTCTCTTTCCAATTATTACACCATTTTGCTTGACTTAAGTTGTCAAATCGCAGGAATCGGTGACGTCACGACGTTCGTCATCTCACTACAACCAATTAGATTTCGCGCTTACGTGCACCACTGACGTCATGCGCAGATGTTTTTTTTTTTTTTCGGAATAGCATCTGCGCACCGGTTAAAATAATTCATAAAAAATATATAACTGTGTCAAAAAATAAAAAAAATGGTCAATTCCTATGTTTTGAAGCATGCTCTTTCAGAAAAAAATACTTTTGAAATTTCGGAAACTCCCCTATTACACTTAGAATGTGATATATGTAGAAACATCAGTAGAAGCAGTGAGGTTAGATACAGCATAAAAAATTATTCGTGTTTGAATTTCTCAAGCACATAAAATATATAAAGAAGTGGTACTTACGATAACGCCCAGGTAAAATAATTTCTTGGATGAAGTACTTTAAATTCGTGCTTTTCCGAAAAAAATCGGTTAACCCATTAAAAGATATTTTGTATACTGGTTACAAACAGTGTTTAATGGACAAGAAAAATAGTTTTAAAAATATCATGTAAAAAATAATTATTTTATTAAGGAAAGAAAAGTCGTCCCTTAAAAGTTTCGATAGACCCCAGAGGGTACATACTTTTTTTTACTAAAACTGTTTTCTGCCTACGATATAATATTTAAAAAGACATTTTATAAGAAGAAATAAAATCAGCAATTAACATAAACTGGGAAGCTGGGAATAACTTTGAAAACTTTTTTACTTGAGATTGTGAACGATGTCATTTTCGATAAAGATCTGCTACAGAACACACTTTACAATGGTTGTGTGCTGCAATCTCTTAATAACGAATTGAAACAATACCAAGGTACTAATTGAACACTATTATTTGGTTGAAATGTTAATTTTGGGGAAATTCAGACCCTATTTTGGACCGTCCCTAAAAAGGGACGCTAGGCATTAATGGGTTAATTGTGCTTTTGCTTTACAAGAATAAAGTTAACTAAGATTTTTTTTTCCCCCGAGACCCTCGTTGATAACACTCCCCTCTGATAATCGAGAGTAGACTATTCTATGAAGTCACGAGATTAATTTTCATTATAATAAGCGATGTCGATTTAATAAAATATTAAGGCACAAAAAGAAAAGGAAACAAAGAAAGAAAAGCATTTTTTTTCTGTCAAAAATAAAGTTTTAGGCCATTCCACCATCACGTACAAGATAATCTGATTCTATAATTTCACCAATGTTTTGAGACATATTTTAATATTGTAATTGCGCAGGAGTAAACACATTTTTTAAGTACAAAGATTGACACTTGAGTAAACACTTGATACGAAGATAATGCTGATGAAGTAATATTTTTATTAAATAATTTTGTTATTTAACCCTACACGGCATAGCGTTGCCAATTGGCTACATGGATTATTTTTCCTTATGACCATGCATAAGGCAACTCAAGCATAACAAGAAGTTCTGTACTAAACGAAGAACTAAACGAGCCTACTTTCCCGTACATCGACATCGGCATTGTAGCATCTGATTAATATTCTCTTGATTATCTGAAACTAAAAATTATGTCAAACATATCTTTATAGCACTTAAAGCTGATTTCTGAAAGCAAAATATACCCCTCTCATCAGATAAAATAGACACGTAAAAAGTAAATAAACGAGTCAATAAAGTTTTGTCGCACCTTTTAAAGAATAACTGTTATAGTTCTTCTGTAGAAAAATTCCACAATCGTTTTCAAAAGAAAAAAAAATAAATAAAATAAAAGTACAAAGAACTTCAAAACACATTTTATCAAAGAAAGAAAAAAAACTTCGTTCGTTAATAAAATGTCTTGAATTTCATTTTTAATCCGTTGCCAGTTGTTAAATATAAATAAGGAATAACATGCTCTCGTGAATGAAAAATTTTTGTTAACAAAAAAAAATCGTCTGATAAAAAAATAATAATAATAATAAATTAAACAAAACAAATAAATAAATAAACAAAAAATCGTTTGCCCAGTCAGTCATTTTTTCTGAGCCTGCATTTCCGCCATGTTTGCAGAGTCAGAGTCGGAATCAGAGTCCTCACAGAAGATTATTCAGAAAAGTACTTTACAATACATTATTTATCAAAACCATTTTCTTACAAAGTTAGTTTGAAGGAAATCCGCCTTGAAGTTCAGAATCAACATTCAATTTAAATTTCTCCGTAGGCGCTCATGTTAAAATTTTTTCTGAACGGTTCATCATTGAACGAAAAATGGTTCAAATTGAAAAGTGAAATATAGGAATGAGCCTCTCCGAGATCTTTCGAACAAAAAAAAGTTTATTCAATTCGGACGGTTCACTTAAAAGTTATTAGGTGGGGAAAGGTTGTTTGAACGGTTCAATGTTGAACAAAAATGTTCAAATTGAAAATTTAAATACGGTAATGAAGCATCCTTGCCGAGATCTTTTGAACAAAAAAAAATTTGTTTAAATCGGACTGTTCATTCAAAAGTTATTAGGTGTGAGAGCTTGTTTGAACAGTTCAATGTTGAACGAAAAATTGTTCAAATCGGAAATTTAAAAACGGGGATGAAGTATCCTTGCCGAGATCTTTCGAACAAAAAAAAGTTTGTTTAAATCGGACGGTTCACTCAAAAGTTATTAGGGGTGAGAGCTTGTTTGAACGGTTCAATATTGAACGAAAAATTGTTCAAATCGGAAATTTAAAAACGGGAATGAAGTATTCTTGATAAGATCTTTCGAACAAAAAAAAGTTTATTCAATTCGGACGGTTCATTTAAAAGTTATTAGGTGGGGAAAGGTTGCTTGAACTGTTCAATGTTGAACGAAAAATTGTTCAAATCGTAAATGTAAATACGGGAATGAAGTATCCTTGATAAGATCTTTCGAACAAAAAAAAGTTTGTTCAAATCGGACTGTTCATTAAAAAGTTAGTATCGCGAGGCAGGTTGTTTGAACGGTTCAAAGTTGAACCAAAAATTGTTCAAATCGAAAAATCAAATATGGGAATGAGCTGTACTCGCCGAGATCTTTCCAACAAAAAAAATTTTGTTCAAATCGGAATGTTCATTCAAAAGTTATTAGGGGGGGACAGACAGACCGACAGACCGACCGACCGACAGACCGACACACAAATTCCCCATCTCAATACCCTACTTTCAAATTTTTAATTTTTCGATATTTATTTCATTTTTTTGTTTCTTTTTGACTTTTTTTTTACTTGGCGATATTTTTTGGACTTGGCGATATTTTTTGGACTTGGCGACATTTTTTAGATGCATTAAGCCAATTTTAATGCTTTTTTCGTCTTTTTTATTTTTAACGGGAAAGTAGGCTAAAAAGCAAGTGTTAGGTACCTTTAAAGCAAATATAACCATCTCTCCTCAAAATTAATTTTTTTTTAATGTGTTCCAATGTTTTCTTATTACACTAAAAAACATATATATGTCTTTCAAAGAACAAAAAATCATGCAGTGTAGGGTTAAAATTTAATTCATTTGCATAAGTTACGCGCGGGACAACCACAGTCAACCTCAACCGCTGTATGAATTAGTTTATATTTTTCATCTAAAGTACCCTACGTTAACAAAATATATTTTATTTCTTGGGAAACAATAATTTAAAAATATGTGCAGGGGGGGGGGAGTACAGGAAAATTTTAGAATTCTACTAAAAAGTAGCCATTTTGTCCCACACGTAACGGTTTATATATTTCATTATAAAGTTATTATTTTAAAGAAATGATGAAATGTTTTGCTTAAAAAATCATAATAATCTATTTTTATACAATTCAAATTACTTAAATTAATGTTAATTTTGTTATGAGCGTACCAAACTTATAGTGCAAGGTCTGAAACTTGTAATTTCGCGCGCAAACGTAATTTTTCATTGTTTTTTTTTTCTTCAAAAATTGGTCAAAAGAAAATTATAATTTTATATTGAATATTAAAAAACCAATAATAAATTGAGTAGCTTTATTACAGGTTTTTAATCTTCAAAATTATTCATTTAAGATTGAATAATACAAAACATCGCTGAATTTTCTACTTCGTCAAATATTAATCCCGTTGAATTATCGATAGAAGTTCAAAATGATAACTTAAATGTAAAGTTTAAATTAAAATAAAATGAAACGCATATTCTGATTTCGATTAAAGAGAGTTCAAACCTTTGAGAGTTTTTTTTTTCTTTTCTTTTTGTGCATTGAACTTTCCTCCTTACATGATCTCGAAACTAGGGCTTTCAACTCATGGAAAGTACTTTGCTTTTGAAACATTAAAGCAACAAATGTATAAATGCACATAAAAATATCAACGAAGAAACTTGCACAACTAAAATATAATTTAAAACCAGAAAATTTCATGAAGTATTTCTCTTACTTGAAAGACGATAAACGAATAAAAAAAAGAACTCACACATACAAAAGATTACAAAGCATACCATATCACATTTAAAAATTCAAGTGAAATTTGAAATTTTCTTTTCCTAAAACTTGCATTTTCAAGTTTTAAGTCAAGTATACGGTTAATTTAAAATAAACATGCATCGATACAAGCAGAGGTTTTTGATACAAATCGGAAAAATCAGACATTCAGTGCGTTTGATTTTTCAAATCACGCATAAAATTGAAACCATTTTTCTTTTTAGAGATATTGAATCACCTGTAAGAGATTCTTGTAAATTTAGTATTTTGAAAGAATTCTGTGTTATTAAAATCACGACTCCAAAAAATATTTCGCGATTGCAATGAAATAGAATTCTTTGATGTTTAAGAATTATTTCCTCTTAGAGTTGTAGAATCAGGATGCTTGAACATGTTTTAGACTCATAAAAAAATGAAGATGCCCTGGCTTTGGTTGAGTATTCTACTTAAAACTGTTACTTTTAAGAATGAAAAGCCCGTTCGGAGCTCAACTGAAAAAAACCAATGCGTAACAAAGAAGCACGCTTGTTTCGTTGCTTCCTTGTATCAACATGATTGAAAAAAAAGGTACGATTAATTTAGTTGATAAAAGCTAAACTTTTGAGATTTGGATGATTTATAAAGTATTTGAGATCAAAAGATTTTAAATCGTAAGCATTAAAAAGTCATATCAGTCGAATGTTGCAACTAATCTCTATTTTTATTTCAAAGGTTTATATATGATGACTAACATAAGGCAATCTTTTGCATTACTTTATTATGAGATTTCTCTTTGTGGGAAAAAAAATGGCGTAAGATTTCTTTGAAATGTCAGTTGATTCCTGCTATTCCAGGAAACTAGCATGAGCGTTTTAAATAGTAGTCATCGTTTCGATAAGAAAACATATTTCGCTTTATGAATGTAATTTAAGTATTGCAAAACTTTTGGATTTTAATTTCGTACTCAAAAATACAGATAGAAATATCTATAATGTGCAATATTTTTGAAGTTGAGAATAAAATTTTGGTTTAGCAATTTTAATTTCGAACAATTTTCATTTAAAGCAAGTTTTCTTTGGGGGACCAATTGGTTCGCTTTATTTTTATGCATAAAAAGAGCTCTTTTAGGTTACTCCTTCAATCTTCTACGCATAGTCCTACATCAAAAAAAAAAAAAAAAAAAAAAAAAAAAAAAAATCAAAAATTTGAATAGTATTGAGATAGAGCTTTACACGGAAGTTTAAAACTCTTTGTGTACTTGCTAATAAATAGAAAGATAAAATAAAGAATTATTAATAAAACACATGGATAGATAAAGTAATTAAAATTACGTTTTGAAACCGAAAAGGGACTCAAAAACGCCGTTGTCAACTGGTTTAACCCATTTATGCCCAGTGTCCTAAAAACGGGACCTTGTTAGTTACTGCATAAAAAAACCTGTTAATGGGTATATCTTTTTACTAAAGCTGTTTTTCACAAGATAAATAGTCCTTCTTCTTGAGAAAACCCGTTAGAGCCACTATTTGGACATCAGAGTTGATTTATTGACAGCTTTTTGCAGACAAATCAGTCAAGCAACGATCCAGCGTGGGTAGCCGCAGAAAGTTTTTTTGCGACCTTTTTTTTTCATAAAATCAAACTATTTTAAAATGATTTGCTTAAAATTGATTACAGATGCTTTCTATAATGTTACTTTGCAAAAGTAAGGTCAAGTAAGGTCGTATTTTACTGAGATATCTGCAAAATATCCCATAAATAGGATGTTCAATAACTTAATAAATATGGCAACGGCGAACTATTTTAAGCCTAAAATGTATGTAAACCATTCCAAGTAAGAGTTTTAAGTAGATAAAAATTGAAAAAAATTGTTAAAAAAAACTTGGGCATAAATGGGTTAACTCTCAGGCGGCAAGCTTCTATGCAGAGGGGTTATAGAAACTGGTGCAGCGGTACGAAAAATGCTCAGAAGTGAACGGCGAGTATGTAGAGAAGTAAAGTAAGTTTGTACCTAACTAAACATGGCAATAAATTTTGTTTCTTATGAGTATATTTCTTTTTGTGACCAAACGGCCCTTACTTTATGAACACACCTCGTATTAAAGTAAATTTGAGTAACTTAAGGCTTCTGACATCCTATTTTTTCGGCTCTTTAATCAAGGGTCATTCCATGTCAAGTGTACGAGGCGTCCCCACTCGACCCCCTCCGATTTTGATGAAAATTTTTTTGGATGTACATATAAGACTTGCATGAAACCATACCAAAGTATAGCTCTATAAGCTTCATGGTTTAGCCAATAAAAATTATTGAAAAAAGGCCCCTTTTTCGTGTCTTGAAAAAAATGACCAAATCGTCAAGTTTGTGCTTTTTTTGCTCGCGACCTAAGACAATTATCAGGCTCAAATTTGGTGATTCTGATCACTGTTTAGGGTAGAATAGCCTACTTATGTAACAAAAGCTCCATGCACTGTAGATTTTTTGCAATTTGTTGCCAAAGTTGTTAAAAAATCGTACTTTGGTAAATTTTGATTATACGTTATCAGCTTGTATCTACTGAGAGAATGACTTTCTGAAGCTAATTCTTTCCTCGTTTGTAGCCTGATAGTTCGTCCGAAAGGTGTGCAAGTGGCATCTCGATAGCTCAAATAATTGCTGAATTATGCGAGTTGAAATTCCAGTTAAATTTGTTTTTTCTCAATTTTGTCTCAATTTCAAAGGGCAATATCTCAAAAGGGTATTCTTGGATTTCAATTTTCTTTACATCATTGGAAAGAACACACTTTTCTTAGCTAAAAACGTTGTTTTTATTTTTGAGACAAACCAGTTTCAAGGGATATTGCAGGTCAAAAATGTGTACGCAGGTCAAAAATGTGTACGTGAACTCAAAGAAAAAAAGACATAGACCTCAAATGTTGATGTCAATTTGTTCTATTAAAATTTACAGGAGCTATTGTACTTATGTTTATTAAAAAAAGAAAAACCTTTTTTAGATGTTTTTGAACTTTAGTTTTTGTGTGCGCATCCGTAAAAACTCAAGAAATGGCAAAAAATAAAGTTTCGTTTTTAACAAAAATAATTGTCTTCTTATCGCTGCTATAAGAGCTTGAGTCTTTTCCTGTGTGTTATTTTTAAGCTCTTGAAACAGAATTTCGGATAATATGTCACTTGGCAAGGCTGTAGGTCATTAATGTTTCAAGGTCATAAAAAGCATTTTCCCATTTTTCATCAATTTTGTTTATGGGCAAATTGCAATCATAGGCTGAATATCTAGACACATCCTCGGCAGTATAATGAATGGATTTTCAATTAATACTTATTATATTTTCAATTACTATTGTTATCATTTATTTACACGGTGGAAATAATTGCAATATTCAGCTCTATCGAATACTTTCGTTATCGCATTTTAGAAAAATGCCTCTGCAGTCCTATTATACATACTTTTTATCACGTACACACCATATTAACTGTTTTATTTATTATTTATCGCATTTATTAATTATTTTTATGTTTTTTTTTTTTTTTTTGAAAAGGCAACAATGCTTTTTATGAATTTAAAATATTAATGATACCTTGCCAAGTGACATATCTTCCGAAATTCTGTTTCAAGAGCTTAAAAATAACACATAGGAAAAGACTCAAGCTCTTATAGCAACGATAAGAAGATAATTATTTTTGTCAAAAACGAAACTTTATTTTTTGCCATTTCTTGAGTTTTTACGGATGCGCACACAAAAACTAAAGCTCAAAAACATCTAAAAAAGGCTTTTTTTTTTATCAGAACATAAGTACAATAGCTCCTGTAAATTTTAATAGAACAAATTGACATCAACATTTAAGGTCTATGTCTTTTTTTCTTTGATTTCACGTTGAATGACGTTCACATTTTTGACCTGCAATATCCCTTGAAACTGGTTTGTCTCAAAAATAAAAATAACATTTTTTAGTTAAGAAAAGTGTGTTCTTTCCAATGATGTAAAGAAAATGGAAATCCAAGATGACCCTTTTGAGATATTGCCTTTTGAAATTGAGACAAAATTGAGAAAAAAGAAATTTAATTGGAATTTCAACTTGCATAATTCAGCAATTATTTGAGCTATCGAGATGCCACTTGCACACCTTTCGGATGAACTATCAGGCTACAAACGAGGAAAGAATTAGCTTCAGAAAGTCATTCTCTCAGCAGACACAATCTGATAACGTATGATCAAAATTTACCAAAATACGATTTTTTACCAACTTTGGCAGCAAATTGCAAAAAATCTACAGTGCATGGAGCTTTTGTTACACAAGTAAGCTATTCTACCCTAAACAGTGATCAGAATCACCAAATTTGAGCCTGATAATTGTCTTAGGTCGCGAGCAAAAAAAGCACAAACTTGACGATTTGGTCATTTTTTTCAAGACACGAAAAAGGGGCCTTTTTTCAATAATTTTTATTGGCTAAACTATAAGGCGTATAGAGCTATAATTTGGTATGGTTTCATGCAAGTCTTATATGTACATCCAAAAAAATTTTCGTCAAAATCGGAGGGGGTCGAGTGGGGATTTTCTCGAAATTTGGGACACTTGACATGGAATGACCCTCAAGAGATTTCTCCAAGAAAACGGTCAGCTCAAAAGTTTCCCCGTTGTAAAAGATTGAATACCGCTGTATAAAATTTAATCTATACAACGGTCTCTTAAAAGTGACTTACCTTGTCACTTCCATGCAGTATACTGAAAATAATTGAATTCTCCAAAACTAATACTCACTTTTTTCATCCACTTGTTGCATTTATTTATGCACACCTTTCGCTCAATTATAATTTTATATGAAATATTTGTAATGTACAGAATCATCTCACCTAACAGCGCACCCCTTTTATTAAAACATGCACTTTAACTTCAACCTCTCTCGCTAACCTGCTAAATGATGAATTCAAATTCTTTTTTCCCCAGACATTGAGATAATTGGCGGTTGGATTTCTTCCCATAGCATTTAAATTCGAAGTCACGAGGCCATTTTATGCGGCGATCAGAGGTCGTGACTTCACTTCACTGCAGTCGTCGCTCTGCTTATGCCCAGCCTGAACTAACCTAGTTTAGTGAGGGTTAACTTGTTTACAAGTCCGGCCGAAGTTGTTTGTTTTTATGATGCTCCCACCGCAAGAGTTCGTAACTTTGTTCTCTGTGAGAATGTTGGGCATCTGTAGAAGTTAGTGTCGCGCAGAACTACTTTCGGCTGTAAACATTTATTCTCTTAATACAATATTTTTTCCATCCATGAGCAAAGTTGTATTCATTTATTTAACTAACTAGCTGATGTGCCCGGCGTCGCACGGGTTTAAATACAACATGCCAAATCTAAGAAAATAATATATGATTTTCAACTAAGCCCAGTAGAATCATATTTCTCAAAGCTATTTCTTGTGACCATGCGGTAGATTAACTGGAAGTGAAGAAAAACGACTAAAAATCCTAAGGCAGGAATTCAAGTGAAACACGGACGATCGCAACTCACTAATGCAATCGCAAATTCCCAAATTTGGATTGAAGTTAACCGTTACAATCGCTACAAGATGCGATTCTAATGTAATTCGACTTCCAGTTAGCGATTGCAATTTTGTTCTATTGCGATCGTCTCGAAGCGATTGCAATGGTGTTTCACTTGAATTCGGCCCTAAGAAAGCAATAAATTTCATGCTTACTCCAGAGATGCCTTGATTCAAAATGTTCATTATGATTACTACTAATATTATAGTTGCAAGGCAACAAATTTTTGCAACAATGGGTTGAAAATTTAATAATTCAATGGGGATATTACATGAAATTTACTGTTTTCCATAATAACTTTTTTAAAATAAGTTTTTTAGAAATAAATTACAGCTTATCCTGCTCCCTGGTACTGTAGCTATCTACGGTGAAAAAAATGTTTAAAATCGGTTCAGTAGTTTGGAAGATTACCCCGGACATACATACAAAAAGGATTGTCATTTATGTATATAGATTAATGTCGTTCAAGTGAACTTTAACCCTATGCCGGCTAATTTACGTTATGGCACATTTCCGAAATGTTTAGGTGGGACACCGGAATGTCCCCAACCCCCATCTTTGCAGGCATTCGCGGGTACACTCTAACACTCTTAGTTGATTTTTAGAGTGATTTAAGGGGTAGTTTATTCTCAATGCTGTAAATAAATGGTCACTAATTACGAACCTAAACCAGCGGTAATAATAAATTACAAAAGTATATAATTTTGGACGTTTTATTTCATACAGGTTAATATTTATAAGTTATTTATCTAAGTTCGACGAAATAGCTTGGAAGAGGGCATTTAATCTTATGACAATTTCAATGTACTGGTTTTGTCACACTCCGCATAATACGATAATGTAAATCTCTTCTCTACTCTCTACTAATAATAAAGCTGAAGGTTTGTCTATCTTTCTTTCTGTCTGTCTGTTACGCGCGTAGCGCCAAAACCATTCGGTCGATTTTCATGCCACTTGGCACAAAATTAGTTTGTAGCATGTAGTTTTGCACCTCGAAGCGATTTTTCGAAAATTCCATTTCGTTCTTTTTCTATTCGAATTCTTAGCGGAAATTCGATGAAATAGGGAAGAAATATTTCACACACATTTTCAAGTCTTATGTCATTCGAAAACTTGAAATTTTCTGCACAAAATGAAGTTTTTTCGAAGTTTCTACGATCATCAGGAGAGCTGTAACAATTGTTTTTAGAATCCCGAAATTCAAGGCTTACCCTCAGTAAAGCAAGCCAAACGATTCTAAAATGGTTGAACTCTAGAATAAAATTTGTTTGAAAAGAGAGATAAAATGAATTATTTTATCAACGGAAATCAACTTTTCATGTTGTTACTATGGTTACGTGTTCATATTTATTTTTGTTTCGTTATTTTTCCAGGGTTGCCAGACGTAGTATTTTTGATTCTACGGTAGTATTTTTTCAGCCCAAATTAGGAGCGTAGTATTTTTCTGGCAACCCTGTTTCCAATATACTAATGACTTAATTAAAAGATTTGGCGGATTTTTTTTTTTTTTTTTGATTTTCATAGATTTCGCATTTCAGCAACATTGATTTTTGCAACGTTTGGAAACAGTAGTATTTTGTAATATTTTTTTTAGAGGAGGCGTAGTATTTTTTTGTTCCAATTCTCTGGCAACCCTGTCTTTTTCCCGGTGAAGATGCTTTGGGACCCTGCTTGGCGGGTTTTCAAAAAGTCAACTACGCAAAATAGCTAGGGTTACCACGCTTGGCGCGCCTATCGTTCATTTAGCGAGAAAAGGGTACCTAAAGCACAGATTAACGAAATATCGTATCAATTGCGATATTGCATCGTTTTTTTAAAGTGTTTCATTTCGGAAAATGTATTGTTTTGTTTTTTAAACTAGGAAAGAAAACTTTCTTCTTCTTTTAAACCTTGGTAAGATTTCTGTTGGTTTCTGTTATCAACAAAATTGTTCTTATTTTCTCTTTTTGGCTTATTTTTGTCCGTCTCCCTTGGGGTTGCATTCGAATGTTCCAAGGGGGTGTTTTACCCATTTATCGGGTAAATCAGTGTTTTCAATGCAAGGTGATATGAATTGGTTAACAAAAGTGATATGAATTGGCGCGACCACTTGGCGATTTATCGCCAAGCTTTTGATCGCCAAGTATTTGACGCCAAATTTTCGATTTTTTTTTTTTTTTGATTTAGGTTCCATTTGGCGCTGTTGGCAATATTTTGCGAAAAATCCACTGAATGATGTTAAAATCGACGATATTTAGGAGATTAATCATTGTAAAACATTTTTTTTACATTGTTTCGTAGCAAACTAGGGATACAAATTTTTGAATTGTTATCTTGCTCACTCCAAGCACTATTTTAGCACTTAAGGCATCTACTAAGAAATTTACACATAAAATTAAGTAGTGTGGGGTCCATATCAGATCATTATATCACTTTGAAGGAATTATAGTTGATTAAAAATAAAATAGAGCATTTTTCTGCTATATCAATTATTTTACAAATGAACTTTTAATTTTATACCACAGGCAAAGCCGTGCGGGTACCGCTAGTAACAAATAAATTGCAAGTAGCAAGGAAAACTGGATGAGATAGTAACAATTTTTAACGATAAAAAACTAGCAGAGTTTTGAAGCTACCATAAACCTGTTTTTGAACAATTTTCTATGAAAATTAATAAGTTTCTAATCTAGCTTAACATACATTTTGATACTAATTATTCCTTAGTGTTATTTAAGTGCAATATGTATGACTATACAGTTATCCTTTGAGGGCAATTTTGATCCCAACTCCTCCATTTCTACCTGTCCCACTCATATATTAAAAGTTTTATTATTACTTTTCTCACTGTGGCCATTTCACTCATTACCCACCGCAGTAACCCGCCTTTTGGAAATAAAAACAAAATCTCAAAATAGATCTAAAACACGGAATGTATTATTTCGCAAATCGATAACATTTCAGTTATTAGCACTTAGCTCAAAAGCAGTTTTTATATCAACATATTTCTGGATGATACAACCTATCGGAGATTTCCCGCTTCTTGATGTTCTCGTATTCAATTTCAGGTAAACGTTTCGGCGGGCTCCGTTTTCATCAATAAATTTAAGAAAGAAATTACACTCAGGGGCTTAATATCACCTCGCTCGATACGTTGGGAAATTTCAATCCGTACCATTTTACCGGGCTCGCAATAATAGGAATGAGTTTAAGAGTGGAGAAGCAGCCAGTCGAATTTTAAATTATGTTTTCGGTTTTGGGGGCATTAAAAATACTAAATAACATTAAACGTTAATCAAACTCGGGCCCGTAAAGGAGTCGATTGGAAAGAAATTTGCGGAATAACCCTAACTTTTCCGAAAATGAAATCAATTTGAGAGAAAACGTTGAAATCTCATTTGTGCTCGTCGAAAGGAGAGATAAATTACATTCGAATCGCATCAAATTCGTCGGAAAATATTTCCCCCGTTTCCCAGTTTTTTAATTACATTTTGTGTTTATCAATAAAATTTAATTTCGGCATCCTCTCGAAATCCATCAGCCACTGCGTTCCGTGACGAAATGGCAGCGGGCCCCAGTTTGCACAGAATTCTAAAACTTGAGTTTCGCAGGCGAATTGTGTTGTTGCCATACCAACGCTGAGAAACTAACAGATTGGAAGAGCAGCGGAGGAAAACTTGTTTGTGTCGCCTCTCCCTCCCCCCACGCCTTTCATTTTCAGATATACAGTTATTAGGCGTTCTTCTTCTTCGCTGATGTCGTCTGAACATTAGATTAGTTGCGAAATTCTTTTTAACAATTTTCCGCTCCCCGTTCGCCAATTAAATTAAATACGACTAAAATTAGATTTAATTACAAAACGACTGCTGGTTCTCATCGCCATTAATTAAACTAATATCTCTCTTTCACGGCGAGAAGGTAGTTGGCGCGCTATCGGATTATTGGCTCGTGCACGAGCTTATTACAGACAGCGCCCTCTATCGGGAAGTGTGAAACAACAAAACTTCGTTTAATTAACGCCGCCATGTTGCGAGGCAATTAAACTGGTATTACCCGTTGGATTAAATTAAACTTAATTATACAGGAGCCCGCAAAGGCAAATTACGTTTGGGCCGGAATCAATCTCGACTCGTTAATAATTAATAACGGAATAAGATTGGACTGGCGAAAGAGTTAGCGGAACAAATGTAATGATCTTCACAAGGAATAAGCAATCGTTCGAGGGAAGAACTCACTCCGGGCACGCGGGGAGGGTTCCGACATCTTTGAACCCTCTTAACCCTTCCTCGGATTCAATTTTTTTAAAAAATCCTCTTTGGCTTTGGAAAAAAAATTTATACAATCCTTACGAAAACATAATTAAATTTAAAAAAAAATTGTTTAAGAAACCCTTTCAGATTTTTAAGATAAATAACAATTGAAATTACATGAGCATTTCTAACACAGTGCGAAGCAGTGTTGAATATCTTCTGATACTGCTGAAGGTACTTAAACAACAGGGGAAAGGACCAAGGTACCAACTTCTCTACTTTTAAAAAGGGCGAATGCGAAACAAGGAGAAATTTTCACTGATTTCAATGTCGTCTATGTCTTAAAAGTGTTTCTTTTGCGCATAATTTTTCAAAATATTTCCAGGAAAAACGTGCAAATCCCCATTTTCTGGGGATAATGTAAACCTCTAGACCTTAGACCCCTTAGTTTCTCGTGTTGTTCAGTTAACTGCTTTCTCAGAGAACAAGCCTGAACTTTACCTTCAAGAATTTAACTCATGTATATTATCATCATTTAAATTACAATTCAACTTTCGGAAAAACTGTTTATCCATTTTCTTATAAGAAGTAAATTATACCATCAAAGATGCGCCAAACGTCATAGCGCACTTCTCTACTCGTACATGTAGATCTTAGATCCACAAGGAATTCCATTTCGGAGATTGCTAGGTTCGATTTCCTTCAATTCGAGAATGAGTAACAATACCTGACGACAATAAGGCCCCTATCTATATAGCGGCTCTAGACGACAAGCATCAACTCCCAGCCAGGATAAGGCCCCTATATATAATATATATAGGTCAATATAGCGGCTCTAAACCAGGATAACACAGTAACAAATACCTTTGCTCAATAACGGAGTAACTGTAAACAATGTGCGTCAGTATTAACAGGCAAGGATCATTATATCAAATAAATAACAACAATGAATATAGCACGCACAAAACGTGTTCGCGAGGACAATGCAGAAAATTTTGGTTTAGATGTGATACGGCACAATAAGACAGGCGGCACAATAAGATAAGTAGGGTTTCTACTAACCCAACTTCATCGGTTTCCTTGGCTTAAGGGTTATTCACATTACGACCGTTGAAGTGGTTTTTCGGATGTGACGGACGGAGGTGAAAAATTTCTAGCATTCGCACTAGCTCCGTCCGAAAGTCACGGTATTCTCCCACTAATTTTATGACCGCGCAGAGCCAATGACGTCGCTACCAAAAAATTGGACGGCTGTCGGAGCCGGCGAAATTCAGCATTCTAGAACGATGTCGAAAGCCTATGATTCGGCGTGCTGTCATGGCAACGGATTTCGAAACCCAGTTTCGCAGCGAAAAATTCGGTTTGGATGGCCGGATCGGTTGTAATGCGAATAGGCTTGTGAACACGTTTATTGGACCCGCGAGTGATAACTGAAAGTTGTTTCGTCACGAATCCAGTTTAAAAAAGCCTTATGGCAGGGCTTCAGCATGAGCACGATGCAGGATTCACCTAGTCATGGGCTGAAGTTATCAACAAGGCACTTTGCCAGCTGGTTGTCTCTTTATGATGGCAGGGGCTGCAGTTATGTATCATGGAATATAATTATTCTGTTCAAACTGAACCAATAGTTGACTAGAAATAGTTGTATTCGGCCAGTAGGAGATTACTTGCAGATATTCCGGTGGCTAACATGAAATGGAATTTTTCATGATGACAATAAACTGTCATCGAGCGAAAATATTAGTTCGTTGTTCGTTTTGGAACCTTGTGGACAAATGTTTTAGTTCCAACAAGTGATTTAGATACCTAGATTACTAGATATGAACTCCATCGACACATGTGAAAAACACACAACATCGAAGATTTTATTCGTAAATACTTCCCCAGCAAACTTTTTCGCTTTTATGAGTAGAGCTGTGGAGGCAATATGACTAAATATTATCCGAGGAGACTGTCGATAATTTCTTGGAACAACGGCCTGAGCAACGGCCTGAGAGGTCCTATAAGAGCTTACAAGGTGTTTGATGACTTTCAGCACTTCTGTATTATTAAACTCATGCTGCACCCTTTGTGCAATTTCATTGGGACAAATACCGTTACACATCGAGAAATCTGTACAAACATTATGATTTTCGTAACAAGAAATGGTGATGTGTCGTATAGAAAATCTACAAAGTTTTTTAACTACTAGGTATTTTGGTATCGTTTTTGCGATATTTTCTTTGAAAACGCAATATCCTTGCGATTGCAGTGTGAAACATGAGTTTCAGAATACTTTGTACAACTGTCAGCCTTTATTGTCCTTGTTTGACACCATGACTAGTTAGTGTCCAAGATGTCACTGTATTTCCTATGAAAAAATCGCTATTTCCTTCCTTTACCTATAATTCTCATTTTAACATCGTAAAAAAAAACAAAAAAATTATTATCAACTCATTTCGCTATGATAAGTTTCAAAACAACAATTTTTAAATTTATCCAGAACTTAAAACAGATTGCTGAACAAATTTCAAACAGCAAAAAAAAAAATCTAAAAAAGGTTTTCATTTGCATAATTTGATAACAAAAGTTTAAACTCAAGAGAACTTTGAGATTTTTGCTCAGAGGAGGTTCGTGAAATCTAGCTACAGGGTCATTCCATGTAAAATATATATTTTGTGCCGTACCCTTTTTTATCTTGATAAAATTTAGTAGGCAATCTTCATCTATATTCTGTAGTCAAAAAGTCATTATTTATTGTTTAAAAAAATTTAGTCTTGAGATATAGCCATTTTTTTACTCCGCACATGAGTAAAATTTGGCATTTTTCATGCTTTTTCTTCCATTGAAACCAATCAAAAGTAACTGATAGCTAAATAATCAATATGTATCAGGATATTTTCTATATATTCAAATGAAAAAAGCCGCACTTTGACAGATAAATTGTTTTACAGAATACTTTTTGAGAGATGAATTTCAGCAAAAACAAAAATCAATTTTGCAAAAAATCCTGACATGATAGATTTTTTCGTTACTTTTCCTAAAATCAGCACTAAAAGTACATAAAATTCCGCCATTACTTCTCCAGTATTTTTTTCATCGCAGATCTGTGTAATTTATAAATATTTCCTTCGAACCTCCCCTAACTTCGAAAAATTTCGGAAAAATTTCGAAGTTAACTTGCGTCACATGAACATAATAAAGTCGAACTTTATGACAGGCAAGTTACTCATACTTGCTTTAAAGTAATCATAATAAAAGTAATAAAAGTCATTTTAAGTAATCATAATAAAAGTAATAAAAGTCATTTTAAGTCATCATAATAAAAGTGACAAAAGTCATTTTAAGTAATCATAATGCAAACAATTTTTCGTTTTAATATGCTTTTATTAGTTTCACTTGTGGATTTGTTTGTTTGTATGTATGTAATTCTGAATAAAAGATAACATACACGTTCTTTACAAATATAAAAGTAATATATTTAATACTATTATTAATACTAAAGGCTAAACTATATTATATGTTGATGTATTATAAGTGCTTATAAACTTATAGCAAATATTCAAGTTTTATAAATCTTTTTAGTTTAATTAACTCTAAAAGCGTATTTTTTTTAGTTTTTAAACTATATTTAGGATTATTAAAATTTCCTTAAAATAAAAACATTGTGTTTCAAGTAAATTTATACCTGCTTTCTTTTCGCATGTTTGATTGAAAATTAGTAAAGCTTCGTGGCATTTCATTAAATGAAAAGTACAGTAAATACGTGTCTCTCTTTTTCTTACGGAAGAGGAGGTGAAGGGAAAGGGGTCAAAAATCAGTTTGAAACTTTAAAGGAGGCATGCTCTGTACCCGATTTGCATTCAGTGTCCATATCATTCAACTATATTAATTTTTGGGAATTACTTAGACTTTATCCCGGGCAGTTTTTATTTTATCACATTCAAACTCTCTTCCAGTAATATTTCTAGAAAGTAGAAAAATATTTTTATTCATTCAATGTAATTTTCAGAATTCTTTTTGTATCACTAATTTGCAATCACTAACTAAATGCAGAACTCCTACAATCAGAGCATTTAAGTAAGTGTAGTTTTTGTTAGTGAAACACATGGTATTATTTTTTAGAAAAATTTAATTGCACCTTTAAGGAGTTTGCTTCCTTTTTTTGTGTATTTACGGAATTGCCATAAAAGCTTAAATTGATACTTAAGAAAAAACCAAAAATTACATTGGTAATTTTGAAGGTATATAAATATTTTTCTTTTAAATCGCCTGTGAGATATTTTAAATGTAGATAGTAGTCAAGACTGTTTTAGAACCAAAATTATTTGCTTCCTAATTTGCTAGCCTGTGATCCAAAATGGCGACAAAAGGCTTAGTAAATAAAAGCAAGGGAGACGCAATTACCTTTAAATAGTATTAGAAAAAATGTTTGTGTTTTTATCTCGAAATGAACAAAAGATATCATCGTAATTATTTCGAATAACTAATTTAGCTGGATGATGTTTGGCAATAACTATGACATCACCTTCAAACTTTATAAGAACAAACAATCTAGTCTCAAATTAAGTTTCGAATTAATTTTTACGTTTTAAAATGGCTTCCTTTAATAAAGGAAACAAAATTAGACCGATTTATTGGAGAAAAAACAAAATCGGATATTCGAGGGGAAAAAATAAATTCGAATTCATAGCGGAGCTCAGTTCCTCCTAAGATTCAATTTATGTTACAAATTATTAAAGGACAAATTAACGTGGGCTTTATTTGAATTAGCTGGAGTCGTCAATATAACGGTCCAATGGAACAACACTTGCTGTTTGTTTTGGCGCCATTCTTAATGAAATTACTGCCTTAATAAACGGAAATAACTGAATGCAATTTCCGAAGAGGGGAAGGAAAAAAAAAGGAAACGATTTTCGTGTAAGGAACGTTTTTCCCGCTAGAAAAATAGGCGCATTCTATCGAAATTATTTTCGCGCCCTTTCTCTCCTCCTCCGGTAGGGTAGATTTCTAATTATGCTAACCTGCGAGTTAGCAAACTGGGAATACGTTTGGGTTGATTTCTTCTCCGATTTTAGATGAATGTGGCAATTTAGTTGTGAATGGTGATAAAGTTTTCCGTGCTTATTGCGTACGTTCCCGGACTAATTAATTTTTTTGCCCACTGATTACTGCATAGACGTTTTCTTTCTGTTTCGTTGTGTAACTTTTCATGCGCTTGGAATTAATACCATCCCACTAAATGAAACTCCACGCAGGAATCTTTCTTAGAAATATTGAATGTTGACATTTTTCTCAAAGCTAATGTAAAAGTTCACTAAGTAAACAGTTTTTTCATTTGTTATCTTTTGACAGCGTTAAGCTTTAGCGGTAATATTAAGTATGAAAGAACTATTATTGCTCTAAGTGCAAGTGTCTTTGTTACTTTTACATTTCTATTGTTGTTACAAAAGTTCTTTCTTTTTTCGAATGGACTCAGGGTTTAAGCTGAATTTCAAAGCATTTTTTAGCAAAAAAGCTAAAATTGGAGAAAAGGCTTCAGCAAAATGCTAAACGTTGATAAATAGTGAATCTGTTTACTATCTTTATAACTACTGCCTCTATGTATTTCATCTCCTGCTGAAAGCTAAATTCAAAGTTCAGCCTTGACATCTTGAAAGAAATAAATTTATAACAGGTAACATTTTTTTTTTAATTTAAAGTAAAAAATTTAGAATTGTAATTCACATTAAGACACAAGTTTTTTTTTAAACCCTTTATGCCCGGACGGGACTCAGAAGTCCCGCTTATATTAATTTAGTATATTGTGAATCCTAAATGACTGGAATCATGCTGAAGCGTTTGAGTACCACTCCTTGTACTTCCCTGAGAAGCCGACAGACGGTACCTGCGATCGGAAACAGTTATCTTAGGGGCCCTAAGCCGTAGGCGGCCTTAGACCCCTAAAAGTTTTAAAATTTTTATGCTCTATAAAAATGTTTTTTGAGGTATTTTCAACTCAAAAAAACCAAAAAAACATATATAAAAATTCATTGCTAAATTAATTTGGGGCATAAAGGGTTAAATCGTTCATAATGCATTTATTGGGGGATTTTATGCCCATTAAGACAATATCTGTACCTCAGAACCAGACTAACGTAAGTCCATTTTTGTAACTTTTCAGGAGAAGGGAAAAGCGATTGTCGGATGCACGCAAAGGATGGGATTCGCGCTCTTTTAGTGCTGCTAAATAATTGGAAGGAATTTGTTTTGTAGAATACCGTTCTCATGGGTCGATGCAGAATAAGATTCTACATACAAAACACTAATAAAGTGAAAATGGCCATTTTTGGACTTCAGTCCTTCTGGTTCGGAGGTACAGATATATTGTTGAATTTACAAACATTTTATGCATGTTGGCTACGACTTATATACGATTAAGTTATCACCATGCTTGCTCTCTCTCTCAGATCGTGCATTGTTTTTGTTCTTAATATATTGGAGCAAAAAAGCGAAAATTGCCCTGCTTAATTTTCAAAATTTAGATAGTTATTTTGCATTTTGTGAAAAATGCGACGGTAGCGGAAACCCTGAATGGGGTAACAGAATGAATAGAGAAGAAAAAAGTTTTCTTGTCATTGAAAGATCGTTGAATAACTAAAGTCCGAAAGAACGAATGCTTTCTGCATTTACATTATTAGGTTGATTGCTACGGTACTGATATTTCCAAGAACAATACGGGTGATTTCCTCAACACGTTACCTTTTGTCAATGACAAGTAGAAAAATTCATCTAGTAACTAACTTATAATCGTTTATACCAAAGAACTTCATTTAAGAACATAAATCAATGCTCATCAGGGAAAAAAAATTAATGAGTTTTAAATATAAGCTGCATGTAAAAGTAGAACTACATTTTCATAATATGATAAATTTGCTCAAAAGTAAACAAATGTGTGTTGAGGGCAGGGGACATTGACATCAATGATATTTTGCCTACATTTTATTTTTTTAAATATAAAATTTAAACACGAAATATGGCTCATATAAGTTTTAAATACCCCTTATGAGTAAAGAAGAAAATAAATACCTATGTGCAACAAATGTGAAGAGTAAATACAACGTTAAAGAAGCACAAATATACAAGTATATACTGCAGACACGTGTTTCGGGGCTACAAGGAACCCCTTTTTCAATTCAATGAAGTGTGAACTTTAGGATGAAGAATCATCCAATAAAAGCGCATGGATTCGCTAACTTTTGTATTCGATAGCTTTTACCGGAAGATTCTTCATCCTTAAGTTCACACTTCATTGCATTGAAGAAGGGGTTCCTTGTAGCCCCGAAGCACGTGTCTGCAGTATATCTGTATATTTGTGCTTCTTTAACGTTGTATTTACATTTCACCTTATGAGTAGTTTTCGTAAAATATGTCCCTTAATAATGAAAATAAGTATGTAATTGGAATATCTCGCGTAAGGACACAAAAGTTAACGGATTGAGAAAATATAACCCACACATATTTTATCTCATTTCATTGCACGCGGGCTTTTGGTGGGAAAAAGTCTGCCTTAAATTTAAGAGTTTTTTGCGATGAATTCTAAATAATTCAATAAAAAGTTAAGTACTAAACCTTTATGTATAAAAATGTAGGTATGTATGCATATTTATATGTTCGTTTCTTATACAAATCCAGTTTTCGTCGGATTTTCATCTAACTTGGCACAGAGGTTCATTGATACACTAGAATTCACATGGGTGGGGCTTTGAAAAATTTAAAAAGTCCAAAAAGCTGAAAATTCGAATTTTTTGTCACAAAACGCCCATTTTGTTTCAATTTTGAATTTTTAGACTAATATAGATAAGCCTTTAAGTATAAAAATTGATAAAAATTAACACATTTAAATATGAGTATTTTCCAACAAAGATTACGAGTAACGATGAATTATCAACTTAAGGCTCACCGATTTCATTTTAGCATGAAATAAGTTAAAAACAATTATAATTCATGTTCTAATTACCTTGGAACATTAGCACAAATATTGTATGATGCAGAAAATTAGAGGTTTGAACAGATATTTAATTCTAATTTTTGCGAGCATTTTTTGGTCTATTAGAGGAATTATGCAAAAGACAGATTGATGCAATTTTTATATGCCCATGTGGATAGAATTCATTCAGATATTTTTTTGGAACTATGTTATATTAATAAACTCGCGGGCAATGCCGGGTATTAAGCTAGTCCTAAATATAGATACACCGCTAAATTTTAGCTGGTATTTACAAACCAAATATTTATTTATATTCATCAAATATATAAGTAACACTAAGTATTCTGCAAGGGTTTTTTCTAAGTCTGAAAATACTCCTTGATATAAAGCAGTAAATTACAGCGCCTAATCCATGGTTATAGGAGAAACATATGCAATACACCGCCAACTCTGTTATTCCATTCATATCCTTGGATGGAATCAGGGGTGCCCATCTCCCCCAAGCTCATAGGCGCAAAATCCCTCCCCCCCCTCCAAAAAATTTTTTCTCACAACCCTCTTGTCCTTTTTAATTTTTATTTTTACCCCTCTTTATCATTTTATTTGTTTTTTAAAATATCATTTTTTTATTTTAAATATTATTTATTATTTTTAAAATTATGTTTATTTTTTTAAATATTCATTCATTTATTTAAATTATAACTGTTATTTTTTTTATATATTATTAATTTTTATCCAAGCACCTACACACGCACAAAATAAATAAATAAATGAAAAATAAAAATAAAGAAATAAAAAGAAAATTTTAAATTAAGAAAAAACAGTAGATAATTTAAATTAAAAAAAATAATGAATAATTTAAATAAATAAATTTGTTTAAAAAATCCCCCCCCCCCAAAAAAAAAAAAATTTCATGGCGCAACTTCCCAAGCAGCACAAAGGCGTTCAAAACACGTTCTGCAACACGTACAGAGCGCACCAGCCGGCACGTTCAAAACACGTTCTCGCAGCACGTGTTGTCAACGTCTATGTGTCTCATCGATCGATGGTAATATGACACGTCGAAATCTGGTGTTGACCACCTTTTTTTGTCCCAGTTTTGAACGTGGAATGATAGGTTATATTTAGGTTCTAGAAATACGTTTGTTTTCAGTGCTCCCCAGCTGAAAAAGTATACAACGTATACCCCACTATCCGGGTGGCCGTGACGTGTTTTAACCGTGACGTCATTTTTGATCCACCATTTTTGATCCATGATCGTCGCCATCTTGGTTTTAATTATTTAATTAATTTAATTTAACTATTGATTGTTTAATTACTTTGAATTTAATTTTTTTCATTCCGCGGGATTCGAACGCGGGTCCCTTGCGACTCCAGCCGGACACGCTAACCACTATACGCTACTTGATCTCATCGAGGAAGAAAAATAATATTTTAAATGGAAATTTTTTTTTGCAGGAGGCGCCATCTATGAAAGACTAAGGGCGTAAATCGTATCATTTTATTAGTATGAATGCAATGCTTTTTTACTGAAATGCATGCAAATCTGATTAGGATCTTGGGAGAAAGAGTTGTTTAGGATAAAACTTAAAGTTTCTGCAGGTATTATTCCTCTTCCCTTTCTAAAAAGCAGCAATTCACGACCTCAATTCTGAGAAATTAAGCACCTCCTTAAGCACTGAAATGACACCGTGATAATATCAGGGCTGCAGAGTCGGAGGAAAAATGAACGTCTCCGACTCCGACTCCGGGATTTTAAAAATTTCGACTCCGACTCCGACTCCCGACTCCTGCTTTTTTTGAAATTATTTATTTTTTTACCCAAATGTGAAGAGGGAAAAACCCTAAACAAAGGTTGAAATATTAAGTCCATTTTTAAAAGTTTCATTTTTATTCATGGTCGTAGCCAGGACTCACTTTAGGGGGGGGGGCAAGCTAGGGTATCCCAGTTGGAGGTCATGGGAGGTCATTGTGACCTCTCGAAAAGTTTAATTTGGTCATGAATTCTCGCAGATAATTTCACCACATTTACCTCAATTCTCGGAGATCACTGTGACCTCCCAAAAAGTTCATTTTCTCCAGAGCAAATGACAAGTGCCGCTCTTGTCATTTGACTCCGTACAAAACTAATCCTTTTCTTGTTAAATGGCCAGATTTTATTTTAACACAATGCATTTTTGCTGCAATTATTTTTTATTATCTTGCATAAGCCCATACATAGCAATTCGTTTCACAAAGCAGACCCGCCATTTTGAAGCCCTTTTTAATGATCCTAGATGCTTAGGATTTGGATATTGGACGCTGAAAATTTGTATCTGTTAGTTTCAAAGACATGTTTTCACCACCATAAAATTTCATCGAAATCGGAGGTGGTTGGAGTCGGAGTCGGAGTCGACATGTTTTTCAGCAACTCCGACTCCTTTAGTCCAAAATCAGTCCGACTCCGACCCTTCGACTCCGACTCCGCAGCCCTGGATAATATTACTGTTTTTGCACGTCAAATATCACGTTCCTTAAGCACTGAAATGACACCGTGATAATATTACTGTTTTTGCACGTCAAATATCACGTTCTTTAAGCACTGAAATGACACCGTGATAATATTACTGTTTTTGCTCGTCAAATATCACGTTCCTTAAGCACTGAAATGACACCGTGATAATATTACTGTTTTTGCACGTCAAATATCACGTTCCTTAAGCACTGAAATGACACCGTGATAATATTACTGTTTTTGCACGTCAAATATCACGTTCTTTAAGCACTGAAATGACACCGTGATAATATTACTGTTTTTGCACGTCGAATATAACGTTCAAGTGACACTTAGCACCGTTATTTGACCAATAACACCATTTTTGCACCAAATTTGAACGTTCTGGTGCTGCTGGGGTTGCGCCATAATCCCCCGCTGTGGGCACTCCTGGATGGAATAACTGAGTTGGCGATGTATTGCATGTACTCTTTGATATGTCTTACAGGAGTGAAATTCGTTTTAAAGGAGTGAAATATTCGACGCAGGGAAGACTATGATTGTGATTAATTCAATTACAAAAAACCTTCTTTCTAAGGACGAAGGGAAAGACGAGATGTGTAATGTTTTGTTTTTAAATCTTTGGAGTGCTTGAAAAATATTTTAACTTCTTAATAATTCTAATTAGCTCCGTCTCCTATTCTAAACGACGGTAAATTTGTATTCAAAAGAAAAAAGAGCGTAAAAATAAGCTTATATAATTTTTTGAGGCATATTCCCGATTTTCAATATGTAGCACACTCTTAAAAAGAGTAGAAAATAATTTTGAGTATTAGTTTACAAACGCAAACATTAAAAATTATTTAGTTTTAGCTAAATATAGATAGACATAATACCAAATACTACTTGAGACTTAATTAGTGATTAAAATATAAAGGGGTCGCTTGAAAAACGCCCACCCAAAGACCCATTCGTCGAAGAAGACAAAAACAGGAGTTTACTTCCTAATAAAATGGTGAATTTGATCAGGAAATAAAATTTTAAACAAATATGCTGTTGTAAACCTTATATTTTTTATAAAATAGTGTTTAATTACAAATATTAGTTTAATTGAAAGCGACATTCATTTTATAAAGGGAACAATTTAATAGAAAAAAAATAATAATTTAATATAACAAAGATTTCATCAATATATGAGCTTTGGCCGTTTATCCGGTAGTATTACATACGTTTCTACATTTTTCAATGTATTAAGTATAAATAGTTGATGAACAACAACATTTCTTCAGAAAAAAAGAATACGCAGCCTTTTCTAGAAAATTACCTTCATTCACCGAAAAACCAATTCCCAGTCCAAAACGTAGACAGCTGCGAAGATGGGAAATGCCTATTTTCCGAAAGCGAGGGAAAAAATAAATAAATAAAAATCCACAAAAGTGGAGAATGCACGCCAGTAGGCACACAATGGACGTGTGAAGCGGCCGCAGCCTATCTCTTCTTTTGACAGTGCTAACTAAGGCTTCATTGAAAGCTATCACCTCTGCACAAGGCAAACTAACTAAGGAATTCATGCGTTCTGCGAGCAGTCATGGCTCATCATAGCCGCTTTCACCGCAACAATAACCAGTAATGATTTTAACGAGATCGGCAATGCCGGCTTCATCACCTATACTGCAAATTTTCTCCCCGGACACGGAGAGGGCTTCATTTATATACTTTACTTCGCGAGTCGTTAGTCTTCGTTTTGAGTCCGGAGTTTTATCCGTAATTCGAAGAGAAGGGATTTTTTTTTCTCCCCCCGCCATCGTTAATGCATTTGAAATCCTGCAAGTGTATAAATATACCCTGCAAAATCTGCGCAATGGAGAAATCAGGCTTCGTGGAAAAGACTTTTAGAAACAATTTTTTATAGAGCAAATAATTAATTTTTACTAATTAGCTCTTGATTTGATAAGCGATTGTATCCCATCCTTTCAATTTAGCTCATTTTTGTAATAAGTACTGTGACAAAATTAAAAATTGAAAAAAAAAAAAAAAAGACTCTGCTTGCCGATCTTAAATTGAAACGAAATTCACTGGTCAGAAAGCATTTTGAATTTAAATATATTTAATTGTTTTCGAGTGGACATGGTAAACACGAAAAGGAAAGATAGTCCATACGAGTAAAATTTGCAAGTCACAAAAGCAGAATGAAGAGGAAAAATTGAAATTCCTTTTTAAAACCCGCGTGAAAAAAGGTTTTGATGCATTAGTTAAAAAAAGTTTTAATTCGAGTTTTACATAACATGGAAGTTCCGTATTTCAATACCACCAAGAGTGACTTTTATTTACAAATCTGTAATATCCACATGACTTTTCTCATACCCGTTTACAGCTCATCTTTTCTGCAGAGTTCAGTGGCATTTTAATGCAGAATAAAATATATTTCACCTGTAAGAGATAAAATATTTTTGTATTTGTTTTTTCCAAAAGATATTTGATAACTTTAAAACATAAGTCATTTTTGAATAATTTATAGTACATTACTCCTAAATATTCTGAATGCAGTGATATTGTTTAGAGAGAATCAATATCTTAAAAGCCAAAAAGAATCATATAATTTGTAATAGAGGTGTATTGTAATCTTATTAACAAATAGAGACATTTTAAGAAATATGATTATTTTAAATTAAGTTAATGCAGTACAAATTTAAAAGAATTCTTGAATAAATTACTCCTACTAACCACATAGGTTTATTTCATAATTTACTTTCTTTATAAACACAAGTATTTAAGTTCTGCTGAGGTAACTTACGTTACCTGCATGTGTCGGTAACTTACGTTACACGTTTTGATTGTAGCACAAAAAATTAAATAGACAATATTTTTTAAAAAACTTTAACTATTTGCTTAACACACGCTTATAAGATAGAAAATATAGCATTGTTAACATTGCATTGCCCTTTCTTTATGCATATCATGAACTTTAACATTTTTTTTGGTAACTTACGTTACATAAAACAGTGCATATTTGAAGTTTACATAAATCACTTAATTTACGTGAAAACACTCGTTTTAGCAATTCACAATATTGAATTAAAGGGTAATAATCAATATTCTTCCTTTAAAACAGTTATCTAAAGAAAAAAATTGAAACTTACCAATGTTGAAAGATTGAGCATTTGCTTTGCCAAAAGTTAAATATTCTATTTCCAACTTCAAAGTGCTGACAAAACTAATAATACTACATTCTTGACAAAAAATTAGTATAAATAATAAACTTCTAACATTTTTAAACCAAAAACTATGCAAAACAGACGCATTGCTGTAATTTGATTTTTCCAACGCTTTTCCACACTTGCATGGAATTGCCCAATGGCTACTAATAGTTTTAAATTAAAAGTGCTCTCACCAGTCTCCACAGGTTTATTTAATTTACATTTTCCTGCTAGTTAACATAATGTAATTTTATTAACAAATATATAAAAACTAACTAAAAGAAATTGGATGAAATTTGGAAATTATTTTAGAATGCAGGAAAATGGGAAAAAAGGGAAGTGTTTCAGAAATAAATTAATAACTATTTCTAAAATCGCAATTGTAAAAGAAAAAAGAAAGTGATAGTGAAATTGATAGTATTTAAAATAATCATGATCATTAATAAGCCAAGCCGATTAATGAACCGGATATTAACAGCCGATGTATCAGTAATCGGCCAACCCTACAGCACATTTTTTAAAGTTGATATTTTTTTGGTCCTTAGTGGTACTGTGTGATGACTAACGTGACAAGACTAACGTAACCATCAAATAACAGGCAAAACATATACGTAAAAAAATAATGTAACTAATCTCTGTCACTTAGCTACTTTTTCACTTTTTATGAACTTTTTTATGTTACATTATCGTTCCCTTTTTCATTTTTTTTTCCTAATTAGTGTAAGAAATTGAATGGAAGAATTCCCTTTAACTCAATTTGAATGCGACAAAAAAACTTTTACCAACCAAATAACATCATTTTCGGGCTAAATCCTAAATATCTCTCTTTTAAAAAGTTAATTTTATACAAGTTGATAGTTTCACCAAATTTAAGTATTGCCGTCTTAAACTCCGTAGAACTTTTCGACAACATATTATTCTTTAAGGTTTACTGATTCATCAAACTTATAATGCTGTATATCCTGAATTAAAATGTAATATTGAATAAAATACTCAAACATTTTTTACACAATGCATTTTGCAGAATGCATTTTAGTTCCACAAAACACTTCAAATATGTTCAATTTCTAAATCATCATTGATGCATCTATACATATATAAATGGATGGATGTAGATATATTTGTATGTTAGTATATTTTTTCCTTATACAAATCCACAGTTTTTCGTCGGATTTTTATCAAACTTGTCACCGAGGTTTCTTGATGGACTAGAATTCACATAGGCGGAGTTTTGAAATTAAAAAATAAAATCCAACAAGCTCAAAATTCAAATTTTTTGTCTCAAAATGGCCATTTTCTTTTAATTTTGAACAAATAGAGTAACAGAGATTTACTCAATGCCAGTTTAACGATGCAAGGCGAGTTTGACGGAGAAGTCCCATATCAATTCATTTCCGAGGTCTGTCGTCAATCTCTGTAAAACAGTCTTTCGTGCATCAATTCGATGCAAACTAGGAAGCGGCTATTTGAAATGCTTCTCTTCTAGCTAGAGATACAATATTGATGACAACACATTGATGTTGGAAAACATCAATGGTATTATTCAAACATGGATTCAAAAAAACTGATGCTCTGAAATATCGTACTATTTTTGAGCACATCATTTTACTGTCTCTAAAAATGTTTTTTATGAGATCTGTGAGTTGGCGGAGACATGTAATAATTCATAAAAAAGGGGTTTTGGCCCATCAAGGCGAAATAATGATTATAATGATGGTGATGATACTGCTCAAGGGCGGATCCAGCTTCTGGTTAAGGTGGGGGTCGCTTTCGGAAAGGGAATGTGAGTCAAAATGTAATTGTTCTGCAAAAATGGGGGATTTCGGCAATTTTTTCGTAATATAAGTCCCCAAAATGCAATTTTTTGCTATATTTGGTCGGTTAAAGGGGGAGTAATGACCCCCATGGCCCCCTCTGGATCCACGCCTGACACTGCTACTACTACTATTAATAATAATACCATTAATAATAATACTATTATTATTATTTGTTCTCAATTTTTCAAATTAAGTGATAAAGAGCTGAGCCACCTTAACAACATGATGGGATCCTGAGCACAAAAACTCATTTTGTAACACGTTTAATTCTATTGATTTTTCATCAATGACCCTCCATATTATGAGGCACTAATTTCTTTACCAAAGAGGTCGATACTTAAAGATAGCACAGACACCGGGGTTGCCCCCCCTCTCCCCATGGGAAGTCACTGTGATGTCACAAAAATTTCCTAATTTGACAAATTTTGATAGTGATGTGAAAAATTTGGAAACACTATTGCAACATTCAGTTTTTTTTTTTTTTTGACTTTTTTAAAAAGATGCTATATGTACATGATACTGTGTGGGTATTCTCGTATTTTAACGTTTGGTAAAATTGAAATTTGATTCTGAAAATTGAGAATTTTCCACCTCCGAAAAATATTAGTTCGTGGCTCCCCTAAGCCTAACTAATGCAGCGGCTTTAATTTTGGTATGAAAGAGTTTTTTTTACTATAATAATACATTTAGTTTTAAACTGGAGTATTAGAATTCTTAACAATTAATTAAAACTGCATGAGGATCAACACTTTTTAAATGATTTTTGAAAATCAATACGATAGTATGATTTCAAGGTCATAAGCTAGCTTTCAAAATCCGTATGGGAGATCTATCTTTTGAAAGGGGGAAAAAAAAAAAAAACTCAAGATAGTATCATTTAAATCTATTCAATTTAGAACGCGATAGCATTGTTTGTTTCGGAACGAAGCTGCCAAATATTTGTTTCAAATCTGAAATGAGGTTTGTCGAACCAAGTTATTCATTCCTCGAAACAAAGTTTAATTAAAAGCGATGCGAATAGTTCGGTATTTTAGAATAAACTTGCTTTATCTGCCTACCTTAAATAACCGATATCATTCCATCCAAAAGAGTCGGCTGTATCAACTTCTCCCCTTTTACAAATCCCTCGATAATTAGCGACACCGTGCGAAGTTTTATAAGCTTCTGCGTGTGAGAACGGAACTAAAACAACACGCCTAAATCAATCTCGAAGTTTTCAGAAACGATATGGCAACAAGCATGAGCGATGCACAGGGAAAAAAACCCCCCATAATCAGCTAAATAAACAAGGCCAACGTGTTGCAGACAACTCCACTCCACTCGGATCTCGCTTTCGCTTCGTTTGGATTAACCCTTACTTCTCCAATAAGACACTCAAAGCATTAAAGATATAATTCAATTTAACTCCATTTAAATTGATAACATTTCCTTTAATTAAAGCTCTCGCTTCTACAAATAAATAAGCTGTGAAAACTGAGCCCCCAGATTTAACCCAAGCACGTCGGGATGCTCGCCTTGCAAAAGGATTAGCGCTGCGGCAAAACGAACTTGTTTTGTGCCTTCTCTCTTTTCTGCCAACCAGGCAATATAATTAACAGGGCGAAAACACTGCTCTTAATTAGGTTATTAACTGCGCGCCGGCATCCTCCTAAACTAGCACGAGGTAATTAAACAACGTGGAAAAGGCGGGCCCCGGCCAACGCAGCAGATTACTTGAGATTTACCCCCCAACCCCCGGACCCGGCGGAGAACCCTGGAGCTGATCAATTCTAATATTTACTCTGTGATTTATATATCGACTTGCTGCCTTCTCTCTCCGAGTTTTAATTTTGCCTCGCGCGCGAACACAAGAGCGAAATAATATTTAATAAACATTTTTTTTTCCCACGCCTTTCTCTCACTGTGTTTGTTTCCCCGCTGTACACGGAATGAGGAGTAATTAGAAAACGGCATTTTGACGCTCGGCGGAAGGATTTAAAATCATTTCAAAGATGTTACAAACAAATTTTACCCTTCTTTTTTAATTTTCATTTTTTTTCTCTCTCTCTCTCCACCAATGACTTCATTCATAAAATTTAATCGTCTGATTCAATTCACTTTTTAAAACATCGCATGTATTTTTTTACGAGAGAAAAGTCAATTTTTGGATTTAAATTAGTTTTTAATTCTTCCAGTGTTTATGTATGAAGTTCCATGTGCAATCTTAAAGTAAACAGCGCTCCCAATCGCGTTGGAAAATTAATTTGTAATTCAATGTTTTAAAACAAATTTTCATTACTACTTCAAATGTGCTGTGAAATTATGCATTGGACCGCTGCACCAATTTGTCTTATCTTTCCGAACATCTAATAAAAAGCATCCCCATGCACCTTGTATGATTTTAAAAATTAAAGTTTTTGAATTAGGTTGACCTTTTTATGAATAACATCACATAAACAATGTCGTAACATTATTTTGTTAACAGCCAAATTGTGCTTATATTTCCGCTTACAGTAGCCGCTTTTGCGATTAGTTATCTCACATATTTTTGTCTATGATTATTTTCAACCCCTGACGCAACAAGGAAGGGAGTTATAAGTTTGACGTGTCTGTGTACTTGTCGATCTGTGTATCTGTCTATGGCACCGTACAGCCAAAACGGCTAGACCGGTTTTGATTTTTTTTTTTGAAAGGTGAAGTGATCGAGAGTGTTCTTAGCTAAGCCGCTTTTTCGGAAGACATTAATTGTCAAGGATATTAATTAAAAGCCTTTAGAATGCTTTTCGCGATTTTTGAAGCGAAAATATACTGGAAAATTTGAAACAATAGTAATAAAAGAAAGCAAAAAAATTCTGCGGCTGAAAAGATATTGCGTCATCCTTAATTTTTTTCCATCCACTTTCATGTTTACTTGTCATAAGTAGTTATGACCCCCCCCCCCCGCCCCACACACAAAGAGCGAGTTTCAGTTACACGATTTGACTTTAATTAACATAAACATTGTGTTATTAACATAAACATTGTATAGTTCTATTTGTTAAATTATGTAGAATAATATAAATTAAATTTATATTTCATACTTTCATGCTTATATTTCCATTTTTACACATTACGCCACAAGTGGCTTTAATCCTCGAAACACAGGAAGATTATTTTTACAGTAAATGAAATACAAGCAAACCAGACCATTGATACTCGCAAAAGCTGTTCGCATCAGAGACGTAGGAATTAACAACCGATGGCACTTCTCATTTGACTTTTAATAAAATGTACCCTATTTCAAGCCCTCTATGTGCCTCTTTCATTTCGATACAACGGGCTTTGAAATAACGGGGTATTGCGCCGGCGAAATCTATTCCACCAGACATTAGCTATTTGAAGGAAGCTCTTTGGCCAAGATTACTTTTCGTCCCAAAAAGGCCCGGGCATATTAAACGCCACTTTTCCGAGCGCTAGTCAGGATGTATTATTATTTTTTCGAGCCCATGCGCGTATGTATCCTTTCTTGCCGTAACCCCCCCCCCCTCCACCCGGGGGGGGGCGTTGTGTATGAGTTGGTTTAAAATGGAACTTCCATTATAAATCTCCGTTGAAGTGTGGCCGTCAATATGCCAGACACGGCCGAACCTGCGCACATATTGCATTTTGCCTCTGCGCCTCCTGCGAAATTGGGGAAGAATTTATTAAACTTTGCCTGTCAATGCTACAAGAGAGGAGTAGGATGGAACGAAAATATTTATGCGGTTACCTTTTTTTTTTCTAACTAGTTTCTTTGGCATCTTCGATCCCGATGTCGCGATTTATTGGAATATCTTTCTGTAACGAAAAATGTTAATGCAACTAAGTCACGACCTTTTTTTTTAAAATCAAACACAACCCATAACATGTGCGATGCATTGGGTAAAAATTATAGCGTGATCTTCAACTTATATCAGCCCGTATCTATTTTACATTGCGATATATAATTCATCTATCTAATATCTTTAAACGAACAATTCTTGTATGTATGTGTATATATGGGCGATTCTCTGTAAACTGGTAATTCGCTGTCCGGACCGAATATTTTAAAAATAATAAAGTGTAATAAAGTAATTATTGCTCTTAATGCGAGTAAAGCATTAATACTTTGTGGCCCAATTGCATTTGGAGCGGTAACTATTTAAATTTTTTTCTAAGAAATTATCTAAGCGCCAAAAAAACAGTCCTCTGGCTGTCCCAATCCCTATTTCAAAAAACCTATTAACACTACATGAATTTGGCAATCTATATATATAAAAATGAATGTTGGTGTGTGTGTGTGTGTGTGTGTTCCCTAAGATCTCAGAAACTACCCGGGAGATTTGACTGAAACTTTCACCGTTTGTTCCTTTTGGTACTGGGAAGGTTTAGAGACCAGTTTCAACAAAATCCGATGGGTAGTTATTTTTTTATTTCAATTTTAGACATGATTCTGTCTTTGTAATTTCAATTTAAAACTCCATTTTCGAAGGCTTTCATCAATCCAATCGAGTATTTAGTGTATCAACTCAACTCTCTGGCAGATAGTTGGAATTGCTTGCTACCGTAAATTTGGCGATCTTTTAAATCGCGCCAAGAGCCCTCAATAATGGAAGTTTTCCCAATAACTATCTCAAGTATAAAGGATAAAAAAGGTATTTGATTAATAGATTAATCTTTTTTTAAAAACAAATGAGATTCAGTTTCATATTTCGGAACTGCTTTAGATTTGTAGAGGCTTAGATGGCATGCATTTTTTCCACGCGAACACTATTTTGCTCTTTATACCTATTGCTGTTTTCAATCAGAGTATGTTACTATATTTTCTCGCCAAACATCCAATCAATGGTTCGTTTTCATGTCCAAACTATTTGCTATGATATACCGCAATGTTGGAAATTATTTTAACGCCTTAAGGAATGGTGTACTTTTAGCGCCAAATATAATATTCAAATTGATTTCAGATTGCCAAAAAAGTAATCAGCTTCATAGAGAATACCTCAACATTTGGCGACAATTTCTCTTTCACAAAAGTGAGATTACGTAAGTTTCTTTATTTATGGAAGGGATAGGGGTTCAGAATTACCCCAGGTATCCCAAATTAGCTACCAAATTGGCGACTTTTTAAATAGCGTCAAGAACCTTCAATAATTGAAATTTTCCAAGGCACGTTGCTACGCAACTATTTTTGTTTTCGGGAGTAGAAAAAATTATGTGTGTATGATAAATACCTGATTAAATATCTTTCCTTCTCAGACAAACATATTATTGCATGACAGTACTCAAATGCTACCATATTTTTTAAGGTGTTTGCTATTTCAAGTCCGTAATATTTGTCATTAACCGCAATGTTAAAAATTATTAACGACGTACGGAATGGTGGGTACGTCCCCTATATAGAACATAGTTTTATAGTATTAAAGGAAAATGAACTTTTTTATTGAATAGACTTTCTGAAAATTGAATAACTTTATGAGAAGATAACTTTGCTTCATTTAGATTTTTTAAAATCTTTCATCATGCCTATTTTCAACAACGCTTTATAGATTTTTACATCCAAAACACCACGTGAAGACGAAATATACATCTAAGCAGAACAACGTCTGCCGGGTTCTGCTAGTTAATATCTAAAAATAGAATAATGCAGCTATATTTTTCTTATGAAATAAGGTATAATTACGTATTTCTAAAACTTAAAATTGTCATGTAAATTCTGTCCGGCGTTTTTCCAAACAGTCCCCTGCAACAAATTCAAAGCTGTAATACGAAAAATCTATAACGTTTGCAAATTCTTTTTGGCATGAAGTTTAAAGTAATCAGTGTGAATTTGCCGAAATCGCCGAGAACGGTGTTGAAACGCTACTTTGCTTAGTTTGAGAGCCACATTTGTGATTAAAGTATGCATCAGGGTCGTTGCGAAAACAGTCCTCTGGGATGTGATTTTATTAATGTCAATTAATTTAATTATAAAACATATTAGTTATTATGTCCACGATTTGTGTCTAAATTTATAGGTAGTCTCGTAACTAATTATGTTCCAATAGTTTTGCAGATATTACGCAACAACGAGCAAAAACACACCACCTGGCACAGTCCTCTGCCTAGTTATACTAGGCGGGGGACTTACCCCATATCATGATTTATCAGAAAAACACAAACTTCAATTGGCCCTTTTTCAAACCAAAGTAATAGATTCATTTTCTGAGCAATTGTATTATAATTATACGAACATTTCAAAAACCCGTGCCCGGACAGATTTCGTGTGAAAAACGACGAGTTTACAGAGAATCGCCCATATATATATATATATATATATATATATATATATATATATATATATATATATATATATATATTTCGGATCTCGAAAACGGCTCATTTATTTTGATAACATTTTATATTTAGATAAAGTTTCAGTTTCTGAGTTCATCTACATCGGCGTTTTTTCTGTAAAAACGCGAGTTTTCACAAAACCCCCCGGTTTTTTGTGCCTTCATTAACAGTTTGAGAAGCTTACTTTCGTCATTTTCTTATGATTACTATTATTGCTACTGTTTCATAGCAACCACGTTTGGTTATAACAATGGATTTCATTAATCACATCAGCGTAAATTTAAATTTTTATGTTATTTGGCAAGCGAGTTTTGGCAACGTTAGAATTGTTTTTGAAATGTTAAAGAGATCGATCAAATTAGAGCCGCCATATAGACAGGCCGACGCATCAAGTTTGAGTTGGATTACTTTGGATCCCTTCATTAACTTTTAAAACTTTACGAGAGATCGCTCCCTCGATGACGTCATGAAAAAATGCAAGTCTTGATTTTTCGAAACGTCATAACTCGGTCAATTTTTGTGATAGGAGAGTAATTTTTTTTAGTTTTCAACGTTACAGTGTCAAGAATGTTTTACTAAATATGATTGATAGGACTGGGGGGCTGTATAAAAATTTAAATTTCGTAACTCTTTCAAAATTTGATTTTTCGAAAAACATTGAATAGACCCAAAATTCCTTTCGTAATTTGGAGATTTTTTTCCTAAATATACTATATGCTTATCTCTAACGGTTTAGAAATTAGCTATTGGGCCACGATTGGAGTGGACACCCTGTATATAGATTTGAGGCACATAAGGCATCAGATTTGTTACCATAACCTTATGCTTTCTTTTACCGCAACTAAACCTACTATTTTATTTATTTATTTATTTATTTATTATTTATTTATTTTTTAACACTTCAATTTTATATTATGTCTCAAGACTTATGGTCCTCAAAGGGTCAAGTTTCAAAAGGTTTATCAAAATAAAAGTCTTACCTAGACGGAAAATCATTCAAACTGTTCAATGCGCCCGATTTTATGTTTCTACTTAAACTCTATTTTGCATTAAAACAATAAATAATACAAGAGCATGCATATACAAAAACATCTGGTAATTTCTGATGGGACAGCTCACTTTTAGCGGTAAATGAAATTTAATGCTTTTATAAAACTTTTAAAAATCAAACCAAGCTGCTACCTTGCGTGGTGGTGTTAAGCAACCGAAAAGCATGGGTTGCGTGTCTATTTTTGCACACGCCATGCTTAAATGAATCCATCTTTTTACATTCATCAACTTCCGTCCCTCAGTTAACTTACGGCAATTTGCTACTTTTAATATTTCTCTACTGCAAATGCAAATGAATAATATGAAACATGATTTATGCAAACGAAGGAATTACGGACATTAAGAATCAGTATATCATCCAAAGTTGCTTACCGTCATAAAACTATAGAGAAAAAACTGACAGAAAAGTCTGTGCTTATGTTAAAGGGTGCCCGAAATGTCGAGTGTTTGTGAAAATTAAATATGCTAATCGAGAAAATTAAGGAGATTTTTCCCGTAACACGTAACGATCTTGTGCGAAATTGACCCATGCAAATGTGCAAGCTACTTTTACTTGTTTAGGAAGCGATTTGGAAAAACAACCCACAAGTGAAGTTGCTCGCAAAACTGCAAGGGTAAACTGAACGCCAATTAAATACAGCGAACTAATAAATTAAGCAAGACTTTTGGTGGACAAAAACTGGAAACAATGTTTTGCTGGGGGAAAAAGAAGCTTTGTAAGTTGGGACTAAATATTACTTATTTGTCCCCAACAGTGTCCCCATACTCCCAGGTCTTCGTATGTTCATAATTTGGCTACCATCTTGTCTAGTGGTCAGAGGAGTCTGACCGGGATAAGAAAACCCCGAGCTCGAATCCCGGCTCGGGCATGGATGTATTTTCACTCTCTTCTATCCTTGTCCTTCCTCTGTGTGAATGAGTGTGTTGTGAATGGCTGTCTGCGAAATAAACTGGCCTTATGGCATGTGTTTTGAGCAAAATCGGACTTCCACCTTAATAGTGCTCGTAAAAATGAAAGCAGTACCTATTCCGCCTTAAATCGGGCTGATATATCTACTCTGGTTCGAGCACCCGAGTGGTTTCAAAAACAACGACAGATTTTTTTTTTTCTCATATGATTTGGATTCGTGAATTTTTAAGAAAAATTACGACTGGTTTCGTTAGTTCTCCATTTTTTCCGAATGCTGGAATCAAAATAATCTTCCGAGCTTATTATATGTCAGATAATATATTGGAACTGCCTCAAAAATAAATTCCAGGATCCAGTATGCAATTTATTTCTCTGTCGTAACCATAAACTATCGGTGTTGTGACCGCCCCCACCCAGCGTCCTGTTTTATGTCCCTCATACTGGTCTGACAATTGAAAGAGCAAGTGGATAAAGGTGATGTGACATTTGAATTTTGCCGATTTACACCAACTCAAATTAGTGTGTGTTAAATTGTGTTAACTCATAGACACAATTGAAGGGACAAGTGAACAAAGGTGATATATAACATTTTTTTAAATTTCTAGAGAAAACTTTCAAAAAAAAAAATATTAGCTTATCATCTTCATCCATGATAAAAAGTGTGTTTCTCCAAAATTGTCACATATGACCTGTATCGACTCGCCCCTTCAATTGTATAAAAACATCGAGATGACCGATTATTGAAAGATCTTAAATAAATATTTTAAGGAAGGTATTTGCAATGTAAAAGTGGAATAAATCTATTCGTGTTTCCATATTCTCAATGTGCGCAAGTTTGCGCAAGAAAATACCGAATACACACAATAAAATTCTGAATATACTCATAAACTGCGCCTATTAGCATTAAAAGGTTTCTTTTGCCATTCCCAACCTTCCGAAAGTTGAACTTTCAGAGGCCTCACTCTCAAATTGGGTACTTAGCATATTTGTTTAACCCGCTGTCTGATCACAGTGCATCTTCAATCGAGGCCACGGAAACTTGTGAGGAAAGTTTTAATTAATGTTCATACTCACGAAAATTTTGAAGGGGAATTGGGAAGAAAATTTTTGAGAATAAGGAGAACTTGAGGATTACTATTCATTCCATCTTTAGCTGGGTAATCTTCTAAATGTAACTACTGGGAGAGTAAAAATGTTATGGCAGCGGTAGGGAAACTGTCGATAACGTTCGACCGGTCGATCTCGAGCCCCTTTGGGTCGACTCGCGAAAATATTTTACTCATTGCTTTCTTTTTGAGTAGAATTAATAAACATTTATTTCTGGAAAAATGAAGTTAAAACTTTACTTCTAAATCAAAAGTTATTGGAAATTTTTTTTCAAACCTTTCATAGTCCCTATTTTATCAATTTTAAAGCAAGAAAATTTTTCTGAAAATATTTTGATGTAGATTATCGTAGCATTATTTTTAGCAATTTTAAAACAACTACTAATCAATGAAAATCTTTTTTCAAAAGAGTTAACGGGGTCATTGTGTTATTTGGGGGGGGGGGGGGCACTATTGCCCTAGGAGAAATGGGCACTTTGTCACAGTGACCTCTCATCGCGGCACCTCTATCTCATAGATGCCACACACACGATTAATCACTGCGGAAAATAGTGCGCAACTATTGGAGAGCTAAATTTATTTTGCTCATTTTGTTTTAAAAGAATAATACCGACATTTAGTTCTCAAAAGCATGGTTTCTGAAAATAAGAAACTCGCTCAAAGAGGTAGAATCGCGAAGTTCTAAACACATTGGTATTTTAAATTGACATAAACAGCTCAACTCACTAGCCGTTAGCACTAACTAGAGAAAACTATCAGCAACCGAATTCATCTCTCAGAATCTGATTCGCTTCTGGCGAACCAAACTATATAAGCCTCGTTATTTGGTTATAATTAGCTCTGTCCAATAAATATCATAAAGAGAACGCCGCTTAAGTTCGAGTCTCTCCAGGAACTACCGCCTTTAGAGTCTTTTTTCCCTCGTGAAAACAATTGCCATTGGAGATAAATCCTTTCGGCAATTGCCGTCCTGCAAAACGGATAGCTGGCATTTGCGAAAAGAATCTTCAACTGATACATCTCCATTGCGAAACTAGAAAATTACATTATTGTTCCTTCTTTAACTACTTTAATTACGCTGCGTGGAGCTAACTAGAGCACTGAAACCAATACGCATCTGATTTTTAAGCGGTACACCACTTAAAAGAGGAAATTTTTTCACATACTTTTAACTTTTTTGTTTTACTTCTTTCAACCATTAAGCTCCCAAATATTGGATTTCTCCCTTCTCTCCCCAGTGGAGTTAATTAAAATGTTAATTACTGCATTTGCTCTCTTCTCCAAATTTCTTTCGAGCCTTAGAACACGCGAATAATTACTTAGTCCTGTGGGGGGATGGGGTTCAGGGGGGGAGGCGAATTCATTTCCACGCTCTGCGCGCGCTTTTACCCCTTTTTGTTCTTCGTTTTCCACCATTTTCTTACTCTCGTTTCCCGCAGATGGAACAACTGGGGAATGAGTTGCTTTTGGGAACAATAACAGAGTCATTTCAGACTATTGTCAGCTGGAGTCTATTACAAACAGTTGTGATCGATTACGATTAAGATAACAATGAGTTAAAGAATACAATTTTCGATTACATGATTTCGCTAATAACATTCTACGCTCGCGATTTGCTGATAACTTTTGTAGGCTTTTTTCTTTCCAATATGAATAATAGGTTTCAAATATTTATTTTTCCCTCGTATTTATAATCATTATGGTAAAGAGTAAGATAATTACAACGGACCGGCTGGCATCATATGGGTTTTGTTTAAAAACCTTAAGAAGAAAAAAAATCCAGTCAGTGTTCTGTGATATGTGTGCGCTTGTGCTATATGTAGCGAACTAACAAGGGACTACAATAACCGCCATTAATAAAATCACTGGATTATAAAATCAGCCACTTTTTAAAATCAAACCTGCAAGAACTGAATTCTTACAATATCAAAACATGTTTAAACCATCCTTTAATAAAATCACTGTCTTCATTTTATAAAATCAATTTTTTAAACAGCGCATACTTAAATTTGAAACGACAGTTATACTTATGTTGAAAATTGCTATAATTGTAATAAATTCCAAAATCATGTTGCACCAAGGAGTGGAAGAGTGTCTTGGAAGTTGAAAAAACAGCACAGTGTCCAATTTGCCCTCTTCAATATATGTCTGAAAAGCACTTGATGTCATACGATGAACTTTACAAGAACTTAAAAAACCCTTTCAAATGATGTTGAAATTTTTCTTTCAAATTCTATTACTCAAACAGCAATGTCAATGGACCCTAGTGCAAAAAAAAAGTATAATAATAGTAGTAAAATGTCCTTAGAACAAATGTGAATGTAATATGCGGCGGGAACTGTAATAAAACACCCGAGATAGTTAGAAAATATTCAAACATATTCAATTTTCGTTAGAAACTTCCGGTTTATAGTATTTTAGAAATAATCGGGTAAAGTTCTTGAGCTGTAAGTTTTCTCGCCTATTCTTAAGCAGGTGGTAGTATCAAATTGAAGTTTTAATACTTCGATTAATCAAAATAGAAACTTACGTTGTATTATAAATTTTCAATTAAAAAAATTCATTTCATTAAGAAATAGCAAATGCACATTGCACAATGCTTTAACTTTTCTCAAACAATGAAAGATCCGCTCTGTATGATTTCTGCCTGTGTTTCTCCAGTGGCGGCTACAGAGGGGAGCCATTGGGGCTATGGCCCTCTCCAAGAGCCGAGTAAGATTTTCAAAAACCAGAACGTTATCACTAAAATTCTATTAACTGTACCGTCTTCACCCTAGCTAGAGGAAGACATTTCTTTCCTAGCAGTAAACGAACATAAAATAAATACACTGCTCAAAACAATTAAAGGATATTGAGATTTTGGGTTGATTTTGCACCTAAAGACCATTTTGGTTGATTGATACATTATCGACTGCGCGTAGTAAGCTATAAGAGATAAAAATTTCATTAGTTTGGCAGAAAAAAAAAAATGCTTTTTATTCAGCTTTTGGGTACAAAGGGAAAAAAAGGAAAAAAAACGCATTTTCTGAAAATGAAAAAAACAAATAAAAAAAAATGTTTCCCATTGAAGAAAACCACTTTTAGTAGAGGGTATGGCTTCCTCGGATAGCTAGCAGTGTCAAACACCTCTGAGGCATGGACTCAATGAGGGTATTACTGAGGGGCTGGGGTATTCTGCCTCACTCCTCCTGAAGAGCTCTTTTGAGTGACTGGAGAGTTTCTGGAGGTGATAGGCGTTCAGCCACTTGTCTTCTTAGGATGTCCCAAACATGCTCTATTGGGTTCATATCCGGAGAACAAGCTGGGCATTCCATACGAACGAATCCTTCTTCAAAAAGAAAATCATTCACCAACTTAGCACGATGTGGCCTGCAATTATCGTTCATTAAAATGGAGTTATCTCCAGTTGCTGCAGCGTAAGGGACGACGATAGGTCTGAGGATCTCATCCCTATATCGATGACCAGTCAGAGTTCCATTTCGGAAGATATGGAGGTCGGTTCGACCATCAATGGAAATGCCGGCGTATACTATCACACCGCCACCACCAAATCTGACACTTTCGCGCACAAATGCTGGATTATTTATTGTGCAACGTTTCCTCCAGACAAAAACCCGCCTATTATCAGGATGAAGGGAAAAATGGGACTCATCAGAGAACAGGATATTACACCACTCATTTCTTCCCCAACTAACTTCCCCAATTTGTGTCGAAACACGGTTGCCAGTAGTCGAGCAAAGTTGTCGTTGCAGTTGAGTGGCACTCATATTTCCGTGCCTCCATGCCGATAAAGCTAAACAGCGGTCTTCAATGGGCGTTGTAGCCAGTCTACGTCCTTGCCCTGATCTATGGTCAACACTTTCAGTCTCTAGAAAACGGCTCCAGATCCTGGAAACTACACTTTGAGAAACTCCAATGGCTTCCGCTACCTCGGCTTGTGTTTCGCCTCCCTCTAGTTTGCGTACAACTCTAGAAACTTCTGAATTGGTCAAATGTCTTCGTTGACACATGGTACACATCGGAACAATGCTCTTACAGAACGTCGATCATTCTTTTCTGCCTTATCTTATAGTAAAGTGAGAGTGAAATTTCATTCGCTGCCGCTAAAGAGTCGTTTTCGACGTCAAACTCAAAATTTGCATACTATGAAGTTTGGAAATGAGCAAAATTTACATTTGTAACTCTCTTCTTCCCTTTTATGTAAAAACAAAATTGTTTAAAAATGTTTAAACCCATTTTTTATAGGAAACTTACAATATCCTTTAATTGTTTTGAGCAGTGTATTTTGGTTTCAGATTTGTTACGGCCCTTCCAGATTGTCTGAGCCACGAACAAGGCCAATATGCAGTTTCTTTGCAGGAAATACAGGAAAATAAGCGTATTTGTTAAGGTCTTATGAAAGTAATTAACCCTACACTGCATGGTGTTGCCAATTGGCTACATGGACAATTTGTCCTTCTTATGAATAGTAGAATGTAGTCATAAGGCAACTCAATGCATAAAATGCAAATATTGGGTATATTTAAAGCAATTATCACCATTTATCCTCCATACATGGCAGCACTGGTCTGTTACATGCTCTTAAATGAATCCATATGGATAGCTTTTAAAATCACTCAAACTACCATGTTTTGAAATTATTTTTTACAATGAAATATTTTTCTTCGTCTTTTAAAAAAATAACATTAATAAAATAAACATTTATCTTCCGTTTAAGATGCGTTTTACATCAAAATAATTATTTGGAAAAAATCTAGGACATAATACACGTCTGTAGCCATTTGGCAACATTATGCAGTAAGCATCCAGAGAACACTTCGATTCATCTCTATAGTTCATGAAGTATGCGCTTTGTTTATGTTTCGCGCTCGCTTCTTTCTCTTTTTGGAAGGTATAATATAATCATGCGGACCCAAAAGTGGTACTTTCGGCTGTTCTACCGTTTATAAGACCTCGCAATTATCAATGCTTAGTTGATGTTCAACAGAGTGAACAAACAAAAAATCAATAGGGAAAAGCCTTTAAAACGTGTTCATTTTAGATTTCAGTTAGCACAAACGTTGTGCTTACACGGACAAGTAAAGTCATTAATAATTTTAAAATATAGTTTTGAAAAAAAAACTAAAAAATACGCTTTTACATTGGAATGCGCTGTGATCATCACGGGTTTCCCTCTGATTTTCAAAACTACTGAATATCCGCACTTAAGTTTACATGTACTTATAATACATCAATATGCAATACAGTTTAGCCTTTAGTATTAAAAATAATATTAAATATATTACTTTTATATTTGCAAAGAACGTAAATTTTATCTTTTATTCAGAGTTACATACATACATACATACATACAAACAAACCCACATGTGAAATTAATAAAAGCGTATTAAAAAGAGACCATTAGCTACAGAGGAACTAGAGTTACAAACCAAAAAAAAAAAAAGAGAAAAGAAAGAAAGCTTGCGCGAGAGAGCCTCCAAAAGACATCAGATTTGACAGAATTGATCATCGGAAAGTACAAGTACATATAAAAAATAATGTAAAATGTCAAAATGTAAAGGATTACAAGAGTACAGTGCACCAAATGTTCAATTCCTCTATTTTTTTTACAAAAAAGAACTAATTTCAAGACTATCATTTACAATCATTTTTATCTGTTGAATGCATGGTGTAGCCATTTGGCAACAAAACTATTTTTAATTAGAAAGGGGTGAAAATTTAGAGTTAAATTTTTTTAAATATTTTTCCATGTTTTCTTATTACATTGACAAACACATATATTTTTTTCTACGAAAAATAAAAAATCATGCAGTGTAGGGTTAAGATGTGCCTTCATGCCCGAGTGGTAAAACGCGCTTTCTTTGAGAGCTCTCTGTACGCGGTTCGATTTTCGATCCTATCGTGCGTAGTAAAAATATCTTAAAAATTTGTGTAAAGTTGATTGGTAGTGGGAAAGCATGAATCTGACAAACATTAAATAAACGAGTAACTGAAAGTAATCTTCCAGCCTATTGTCTTCTTTTTTCTTTTGACAGAGAATTCCGTTGTAACTTTACACACACACAGAGAAATGGGTGAAACGTTATGCTACGATCACATTACTATGGTGTAACCTTCCATATGATATTATACTTTACACCAGATATAACAGTTAAGTTATTCCATAAGTGGAGGCAGCACTGATGCCGTCGTATTTAAAGGTTATACAAATTTTTTTTACAGTTCTCTTCCTGGAAAGTTGACCCCTGATATTGACCATGTTTACGTCTTTCTCGGGTAATCGAGAAGATTTATTGGCGCTGAATTGAATTAAAAATATTTTTGCTAAACGACTACAAAAGAAACCCAAATCAATTCAGTGCCAATTAGCCTTCCCGTTACCCCAAAAAGAGGTCAACGTTGTCAATGTCGGAGGTCAACTTAACAGATGAAAATTATAGTTGTGTCTGAATTTAAAATTTAAAGCGCACAATGTTCAACTTTAACTTTGTGTTATAAAATTATTGTTTGCAGTTTTTTCAAGGGAAAAAGCCGGTTACCTTGTCTGGTGGTCTGAGAAGTCTGACTGAGGAGGTCCCGGGCTCAAATCCCGGCTCTGGCGTGGACCTATTTTATTTTTCTCTTGTCCTTGTCCTTTCTCTGTGTGAATATGAATAGTTGTCTTTCCTATGAACGGGTCCTATGGCATGTGTGTTGAACTAAAGCGAACTTCTACATTAATGGTGCTCTTAAAAAAGAAACGGAAGCAGAGATGCCCCACCCCATGCTCAAAGGCTCAAATTCAACATCCCTCCCCCCCCCAAAAAAAATCACAACCCTCTTGTGCTTTTTATTTTTATTTTCACCCCTCTTTTTATTTTGTTAATTTTTTTAGATATTATGAATTTATTTCTTTAAATTATAACTATTATTTTTTATACATTATTAATTTTTTAAAAGCTCGAATTATGGGTAGAATAGAATTTCTTTTTTTCCCTTCGAGACAATCCAAGTACACGCACACGCAAAAAAAAAATCTAAATAAATTCATTGCAATAAAGAGATAAAAGAAATAATTTAAATCAAAACAAGAAGTTCTGTCAAGAACTAAACGAGCCTACTTTCCCGTACATCGACATCGGCATTCTAGCATCTGATCAATATTCTCTTGATTATCTGAGACTGAAAATTATGTCAAACATACCTTTTTAGCACTTAAAGCTGATTTCTAAAAGCAAAATATACCACTCTCATCAGATGAAATAGACACGTAAAAAGTAAATAAACGAATAAATAAAGTTTTGTCGCACCTTTTAAAGAATGTAACTGTTATAGTTCTTCCGTAGAAAAATTCCTCAATCGTTTTCAAAAAAAAAATAAATAAATAAAAGTACAAAGAACATCAAAACACATTTTATCAAAGAAAGAAAAAAAAAACTCGTTCGTTAATAAAATGTCTCGAATTTCATTTTTAATCCGTTGCCAGTTGTTAAATATAAATAAAGAATAAAATGCTCTCGTGAATGAAAAATTTTTGTTACAAAAAAAATCGTCTGCCAAAATAAAAATAATAATAATAATAAATAAAATAAAACAAATAAATAAATAAACAAAAAATCGTCTGCACAGTCAGTCATTTTTTTCTGAGCCTGCATTTCCGCCATGTTTGCGGAGTCGGAGTCGGAATCAGAGTCCTCACAGAAGATTATTCAGAAAAGTACTTTACAATGCATTATTTATCAAAACCATTTTCTTACAAAATTAGTTTGAAGGAAATCCGCCTTTAAGCTCAGGATCAACATTCAACTTAAATTTCCCGTAGGCGCTAATGTTAAGTTTTTTTCTGAACGGTTCAACGTTGAACGAAAAATGGTTCAAATCAAAAAGCGAACTATGGGAATGAGCCTCTCCGAGATCTTTCGAACAAAAAAAGTTTATTCAATTCGGACGGTTCACTTAAAAGTTATTAGGTGGGGAAAGGTTGCTTGAACGGTTCAATGTTGAACGAAAAAATGTTCAAATTGAAAATTTAAATATGGTAATGAAGTATCCTTGCTGAGATCCTTCGAACAAAAAAAAAAGTTTGTTTAAATCGGACTGTTCACTCAAAAGTTATTAGGGGCTTTTGAAGGAAGCTTGTTTGAACGGTTCAATGTTGAACGAAAAATTGTTCAAATCGAAAATGTAAATACGGGAATGAAGTATCCTTGATAAGATCTTTCCAACAAAAAAAAGTTTGTTCAAATCGGACTGTTCATTAAAAAGTTAGTATCGCGGGACAGGTTGTTTGAACGGCTCAAAGTTGAACCAAAAATTGTTCAAATCGAAAAATCAAATATGGGAATGAGCTGTACTCGCCGAGATCTTTCCAACAAAAAAAAGTTTGTCCAAAGCGGAATGTTTATTCAAAAGTTATTAGGGGGGGGGGACAGACAGACGACGACCGACCGACCGACACACAAATTCCCCATCTCAATACCCTACTTTCCAATTTTTAATTTTTTAATATCTATTTTTCTTTTTTTATTTCTGTTTGACTTTTTTTGGATTTGGCGATTTTTTTTTCGACTTGGCGATATTTTTGGACTTGGCGATATTTTTTATATGCATTAAGCAGCTTTTAATGCTTTTTACTCTTTTTTAGCCTACTTTCCCGTTAAAAATAAAAGAAAGAGTAAAAAGCATTAAAAGTGGCTTAATGCATCTAAAAAATATCGCCAAGTCCAAAAAATATCGCCAAGTCAAAAAAATATTGCCAAATCCAAAAACAAGTCAAAAAGAAATAAAAAAGAAAAATGAATATTGAAAAATTAAAAATTGGAAAGTAGGGTATTGAGATGGGGAATTTGTGCGTCTGTCGGTCTGTCTGTCTGTCCCCCCCCCCCTAATAACTTTTGAATGAACATTCCGATTTGAACAAACTTTTTTTTTGTTGGAAAGATCTCGGCGAGTACAGCTCATTCCCATATTTGATTTTTTGATTTGAACAATTTTTGGTTCAACTTTGAGCCGTTCAAACAACTTTTTCCCGCGATACTAGCTTTTTAATGAACAGTCCGATTTGAACAAACTTTTTTTTGTTGGAAAGATCTTATCAGGGATACTTCATTCCCATATTTACATTTTCGATTTGAACAATTTTTTGTTCAACATTGAACTGTTCAAACAAGCCCCTAATAACTTTTGAGTGAACAGTGGGATTTTAACAAACCTTTTTCTTTTTTTGTTCGAAGGATCTCAGCAAGAATACTTCATTACCATATTTAAATTTTGAACATTTTTTCGTTCAACATTGAACCGTTCAAGCAACCTTTCCCCACCTAATAACTTTTAAGTGAACCGTCCGAATTGAAGAACTTTTTTTTGTTCGTAAGATCTCGGAGATTCTCATTCCCATAGTTTGCTTTTTGATTCGAACCATTTTTCGTTCAACGTTGAACCGTTCAGAAAAAAACGTAACATTAGCGCCTACGAGGAAATTTAAGTTAAATGTAGATCCTGAGCTTAAAGGCGGATTTCCTTCAAACTAATTTTGTAAGGAAATGGTTTTGATAAATAATGCATGTAAAGTACTTTTTTGGATAATCTTCTGTGAGGACTGATTCCGACTCCGACTCCGTAAACACGGCGGAAATGCAGGCTCAGAAAAAAAAATGACTGACTGTGCAGACGATTTTTTGTTTATTTATTTATCTGTTTTGTTTTAATTATTATTATATTTTTTAGCAGACGATTTTTTTTGTAACAAAAATGTTTCATTCGCGAGAGCATTTTATTCTTTATTTATATTTAACAACTGGCAACGGATTAAAATGAAATTCGAGACATTTTATTAACGAACGAGTTTTTTTTTCCTTTCTGTGTATGTTCTTTGTACTTTTATTTATTTATTTATTGAAAACGATTGAGGAATTTTTCTGCGAAAGAACTATAACAGTTACATTCTCTAAAAGGTGCGAAAAAACTTTATTTATTCGTTTATTTACTTTTTACGTGTCTATTTCATCTGATGAGATCGGTATATTTTGCATTTAGAAATCAGCTTTAAGTGCTAAAAAGGTATGTTTGACATAATTTTCAGTCTCAGATAATCAAGATAATATTGATCAGATGCTAGAATGCCGGTGTCAATGTACGGGAAAGTAGGCTCGTTTAGTTTTTGACAGAACTTCTTGTTTTTTATTTTTAACGGGAAAGTAGGCTAAAAATAAATTAATGAATAATTTTTATAAAAAAATCAGTAAATAATTTAAATTACAACATAAATTAATAAATAATTTAAATAAGCAAATTAATTAGTTTAAAAAAATCCCTCTTAAAAATTTTGATGCCTCAACTTGCGCCATATCCCCCCCCCCCCTCTGTGGGCAGCCCTGAACGGAAGCCATACCAATTCTGCCTTAAATTGGGTAGATTTATCTACTCGGACTCAGGTTCCAGAGGGCTTAGGTGACAAGAACAATACAAGGAAAAAAAAACACTAATGTCACAGAGAACACCATAGCAAGTTTAGTTAGCAAAACTAAATATTTTTGAACAAACTAGCATTTTGTGGCCGCTTCTTTTGTTTCTAAGTGTAAACTGAAGTAAAGAATGGTCCATGCGTACTACAAAACTGTGATCTGTTTCCTTTGAGAAGAAATTTATTCCAGAAAAATACATTAAAATGTTTTAAATTAAATTCTCTGTGAATTTGCAGTTTTTACCAGAAAAAACCCACTTATACCAGAAAGTACAGTGCAACAAGCATAGTTGTGAAAAGTTGATAATTTTGAACATGCGTAAATCTTTTGTCGACGTTTCTTTTGTTTCTGAATACAAACTGCAAAGTGAACAAAGTTCTACATGTGATTTAAAATTGCAGTTTTGTTCCCTTTAAGAAGAAATTTATTTCAGAAAAATACACTAAAATGTCTTAAATTAAATTCTCTGTGCTTTCAAAAGCTTTCTGAGCAAATAAGCTACCTGTTTTTTACATTTTATTTCCATTTATAATCTTCACCCAAAAAACGTCTCGTCGTGTATGAAAACGCTCACTCACTAAACTGCTTATGTTTCGAAACAGAAAGCATAAAACTCGAGTTTCTTCCTACGAATTTATTGAAACGCAACATCAAACGCGCGTTTCTTGTAATAATAATAATAAACAAGCTACTATTTTTTTGTGCTTTTTTTTTTTTTCTTTTTTCACCCATCAACATCGCGAAGAGGTCCCTTCAAAATACCACTCTCTAATCAGAAGGAGTATCCCCCAGGGAGTGAACAAAAATACTTAGTTTCCTTTCTTTAAAAGGGCCGGGTATATCACATGGAAAATGAGTCGCTAATTAGCGCATGTAGACTTGCCGCCTTTGGACTATGCAATTAGCGGTGAAAATCCGCAGCTTTTTTAACTCGCTTCAAAACCTCGTATGTGTGTGTGCGAAAAGCCCTATTATTAAAATTTCTGCACGCTGGCACGGCACTGCTTGTAATTAGCAAAACACAAGCGGATGCAAAAAGGCCAAGGAGGCCTCGCTGAGCTGGTTAGCGCGTGTTGTTGGTGTAGGAAAACCATATTACAGATTGAGTAAATTTAAATTAGCAGCGTTGAAAGACTGGAGTGACTTTCCTGTGGGACAGACTGGCATTTCGCCGACGTTTTTTTTTTTTTCTTTTCTTTTCTTCCCTCGGCTAAGATCATTACTGCGAATTCACTTTCGAATTTTTCCAGCTTTAAATTTTATTTTAGTTTCACAAAAAGTGGCAGCGGTAAACATAATTAAAGCACTTTCGTAAATGGAAACATTCTGATTTTTTAACAGATGACGCATTGATCATTTCAACAATAGCATCGAGCAGAATTCCATTTCTTAAATATAGGGATACAACGTTTTTTAACATTTACTATACAAAAGATAATTGTAAAAGTGCTTATGAAAACGAATGCGATCACAAAAACAATCTAACAGGTGAAAGATTTGATTGAATGAAATTGTCCATACATAACAGGCTGATAGTGCAGCAAATGAATGTACCGAGAGCTAGCTTTGAAATTAATATCAAATTTACCAGATTATGATGACCAGGTTGTGAAAAGGAATTCCTAAACGTTCCTGGAAAATATTGGGCAGCTAATGTGTCTAAATTCTGTGGTAACATATAGCAAAAAAAGATAGATTCCTTTTAAAAGTCAGTCATCTTCCTGAAATTAAGTGGCAATCTTTCTGAAGTATTCCGAGCCTTTCCCAATAAAAACAGCACTTTTCTCGAATAATTCAGGATCTTTGGGAGATAATTTAAGGCCGAAATTAAGTGAAACACCATTGCAATCGCTTCGAGGCGATCGCAATAGACCAAAATTGCAATCGCTATTGGAAGTCGAATTACGATAGAATAGCATCTCGTAGCGATTGTAACGTTTCACTTCTATTTTTATTTCTATTTCTATTCTAGAAGTCAATAAACTTCGACACACATGAGGACTGCGTACTATGCGCCTTGCCTCCACAGATAGTACAATACAGATTTTATTGAAGGAAAGAATTTACAGCACAGAGAAGGAAGTTACACCCAGGGCAAAGGCGAGAATCGAACCCGCGCCTCTTGAGACTACAAACTGACGGGCAGACCAACGTTTCACTTGAATCCAAATTTGGGAATTTGCAATTGCAGTGGTGAGTTGCGATTGTCCGTGTTTTACTTGAATCCCGTACTTAGGCCGAAATTCAAGTGAAACACGAACGATCGCAACTCACCAATGCAATCGCAAATTCCCAAATTTAGATTTAAGTGAAACGTTACAATCGCTACGAGATGCTATTCTATCGTAATTTGACTTCCAGTAGCGATTGCAATTGCGATCGCCTCGAAGTGATTGAAATGGTGTTCCACTTGAATTCGGCACTTTGTCCTGCTTAGCTTGGCATTTACCTTTTTTTTACCAGAACAACTCCGAAAGCAAGTACGACCGAAGCTAAGGCACAATTACAAGCAAATACGCCGATGTTTGATTAAACTCATGCAATTTGAATAATTACTCGCCAGGCATTTTTAACGCTTGGTGGAGCTTTACTCAAGCTACGTGAAACTTTCCTCGAACAATTAGAGTTTCCTTAACCCATTAATGCCGACTTCGAAAACATCAATAAGACATTCGTTCAAGTTTTTAGCTTATTATCTCACACGTTTTCGACAAGGGTGCGAAACTTATATATAGTATCCTTTCTGTGAGTTTTTACCATGTGAAATACACAACTGTTAGACTGATAGAGCCATGTAAGGACAAGTTATATTTCTTCTCCGTGTTGGTATATTTTTGTACCAACCGGCATTAATGGGTTAAAATCGGAACAGCTTACTCCAGAAGTTGTGTAGCGTTACACACATTAACAATGGGAACCTTACACATGTTTGCCCGTCTGATTCAATCATAGACAACGTGCCAGTTGACACAATACAGCCCAGGCAATATGCCTCCCGCTTCTTCGTTTTTAGTTGATGATATTTTTTCTGTAAATGCTTGATTTTTCTGTGCTATACGTTCTTTTGAGAGCTTGTTCGCAAAATGGTGGGAATGCTGCAATGTTTTTATGCTCGTGTAGATAGAGTTCTTCCCTTTAATTGCCTGAGAAATATGTGGTACTATGAACATGCCTGGCGTCGCGCGGGTTAAAATGCAACGTGTGAAATCCAAGAAGGTTTTTTTATGACAATGTGATCAGTTAAATCGTTGTGAAGAACAACGTGAAATCTATATGTGATGATTTTCTAAGATATTAAGTTTCTACTTTTGAAGAAATAAAAACAGAAATATTATATATCCAAGGGTGAATACTCACGAAAGAAACATTTCTTAAGTAGTTGAATTGAGAGAAGAATCAGAAAACCACGCGAAGCAAAGACAATATATCAAACGCAGAATTAACTATCAATGGGAAGTTCAGATAAAACACTAAATAATGATTCGAATGATTAAAGCCTTAAAAAATTAGAGATTTAATGTGGTAGTTTGAACTAAAAATTGGAATAAAAAAAACTATCTATCAGACTTGTTTTCTAATTGTTCTCTTGATATGCTCAGTGAGGACAGTATGTTTACACTGTGAAATATTTAGCGAAATCCGACAAGTAGTTTTTGAGTCTATAAAGGACATACATACATAGGCTCAAACATACAAACATTGGTACATACATTCATTTTTACTTTCTTCGATATCTAATGCTGTCGGCCCCGCTTAATCGGGTAACGGATGAACGAATGCCCCGCTTATACGAATAAAACATCCGGGAACCGCATAGCTCCCGTGCCACAGAAGCAATGTTAAAGATCCCCGCTTAAACAAATACCCTGTTTAATCGAATAATAATTCTTGGAACCGACAGTATTCGTTTTTACGCAGCGGGCCCACAGTAATGTATAGAGAGAAGTATTGGGATTCGTGAAAATTTTCGACTGTCGAATTATGACGGATTTTGCACGTTTTGAGGTGCCCCGCTGAGTCCATTACGATCATTTTTGAAAATGGACTGTGTGTCGTGCTTGTGTTGTGTGTGTGTCTGTGCTGTGTGTGCGTGTGTGTCATATCTGTGTCTGTGTGTGTGTATTTATGTGTGTCTGTGAGTCTGTGTGTGTGTGAAGTCTGTATGTGGTAGTTATGTGACCAGTTTTTGTGGCAGCGCAAAAGCAAAAACTACTGCATGAAATCGTGATCAAAAATTTTTGTCGACCTATGTAATCACCATCGTGAAACTGGTGCACTCTGGCTTTATTTAGCGAATTCCTCCAAGGGGGGTGAGCAAATCGCACGTTTCTGCCGGCGTGGTGATTTGCTATATCTTCAGGAAAGTAACCTGGCCAGAATCAAACGAAAATTGGTCCATAGGTATAGACCCTATTGACAATAGGTTCTGATTCAATTTGTGCGCCAATATCTCAAAGGGTGGTGGAGCAATCGAGCGTTCTTCTTATTTAATGTAACTGCTATAATCTCGAGAAATAATGAACGAAATCGAACAAAAATTGGTACTCAAGTAGACGTTAAAGAGTACAAGAGCTGATTCAATTTTTGCGTCAATTGCTTAAAGGCGGGTCGTGCAATCAAAAGTGCTTATTTTGTCATCGCACCTGCTATATCTCGAGAAATATTGCTGCGATTTGAATGAAATTTGGAACAACACTAACCCAATATGAAAGCAAGCATCGATTAAATTTTGGGGCCAATCGCCCCATCGGGAGGGTGGGGTGATTTTTGCGCTTAGTCAACAATGCGAAAAATTAATTCATTAAAAATCGCTTTCACGCATTTAAATCATCAAAACATCTGAAAACTTTTTAACTGCTGCAATTTTCTATTTGCTAACAAATAAAATGTTTGTTGTTAACCTAAGCAAGGCTTTTAAAAAGATTTCAAATTTCGCTCTTTGACTCTGTTTTCGCTGCGGTATTACGATAATTGGGAAATTGCAGCTGTCTCCAACTATTTCGGAGAGTACTTTATTTTGTGACCGGAATTCATAAGATAGATATAGAAGAAAGTTTCGTGACGGCCACGACAGCTAGTTATATATAAAGATAAATTAACACCCGGGCAACGTCGAGTACTTAGCTGGCCACAAATAAAAGTGCCATTCAAAATTCTCACTTTTTCCGCCTCTACACTTCGATGTTTATTCAAAGTCCTAGTTCAAATGGGATTGACCGCCTCAATCGCATACTGCATAGAAACAGTTTAAAATCCTAAGACATAGGTTAACAGAGCACTGAGCACGAATAGCGCATAATGAATGATTAAATTCTTAACCCCGCATTCGAAAGGGTGTACATGCTAGGAGTGCCACAGTCTCTGGGAGCAAAAGGGGGGAGGGAAATAATTTTCGCAATCTTTATTACGAAGGTCCTTATTTAGCTCCCTCCAAATCCGCGGGAGTATAAACATTAATTAAAACTTAGCAAGGCCCTTTTAATTGTTTCCATCGACGCTTCGCTCTAAATAAGAGAGGAGTACGTTTAACAGGCATGCCGAGCTTTAATATTTTCGTTTATTAAAGTGCCCGGGCAAATTGGGAACTGGATTTACTGACAAACGCGCTGCCCGTTGAAACCTTTAAAAATTGAGCTTTCGACTTTTAGGAACTACTGACGTTGAGGGAGTGTTCAGATGTTGCTTAGATTATTATTATAATTTTATAGCATTTACTGAAAGTTGTCTTTAATTTTTCACTTTGTATTTACGCTCTTTACTATATTGCGATACATTTTGCTTGTTATGCATACTTTTACGATGTCTATTTTTAATGTATGCATGTGTTTACTTTTCTCTCTAATTCTTTTTTTATATAATTACGAATCATTTAAGTTTATTAACTTTAGGAGTTAATAATACTTTACTTTAATACTTTATAACTTAAGTAGGCTTTTCTCAGCACTTTTCTTTAAAAATAAGCATTATGAATAGCTCCTAGAAAATGTTTGTTGTTTCTGAAGCCACTCGGGTTACCGAGCCCGAGTAGACACATCTTCTATGTTAACGCGTAATGGGCCATACAGAAGTTTTCCAGGCATATTTTTTTCATTTTCGTAAAATTATAATACTATTGCTTAGGAAATGAATCTATTACTTTGGTTCAAAAGAGTTCGAATTGAAATTCGATACATTTTTTCAAGTTATTTTTTTTTTCTTGCTGTATTGCTAGGTAGGGGATTGTACCTTCACTTAGAGGCATAATATTTGCAAGATAATTGGAACATAATTCGTTACGAAACTACCGATGCGATTAGACACGAATCATGGAAATAATAAATCATATGTTTGATTGTTAAATTAATGACCATTTATAAAATCTCTTACCAGAAAACTTTTTTGCTGCTACCAAGATACCTACTCCCATCACAATGTGGCTCGAACATTAAACAACGTGGCGTTCCTCCTCCATTCTCAGCAACTTGCAACTTTGATTGTTTCGCAGAGGACTGTTTGAAAAAAATCCAGAAAGCACTTACATGACAATATTAAATTTTAGAAATACGTAACTAGATCTTATTTCATGAAAAAAAAAATAGTTGCATTGTTCTATCTTTACATATAAATTGCCAAATTTATGTATACTGTTAAAACTACAGGTTTCACAAGTCACCTATAAGGCTGAAACGTTGTAGCACCAGCGGCAACCCCTGAAGGGTGACATTTGACTCCTTGTGGCAGCCTTGAAGGTACCATTTGGCTCCTTGTGGCACCCTTGAAGGTGTCATTTGGCTCCATGTGGTGAGGCTCCATGTAGCACCTTATGGGTGTCTTATGACACCCCATGGGTGACCCATGGCACCTTCAAGGGTGCCATAGAGAATCCAATGTCACCTCTCAGGGGTGCCACTGGTGCTACAACGTTTCACCTTATAGGTGACTTTTGCAACCTGTAGTTTTAAAAGGATTGTGTTAATAGGTTTTTTTTTTTTTAATTTTCGCTCTAAGTGTGAATTGTAATAATTGGACAGCCAGGGGATTGTGTTTTTAGGTCTTCCATAATTTCTAGAAAAACAAAATGAAATTGTTATCGCACCAAATACAATTGTGTATCGTATGAACCATGCCATATTTTTTCATACAGGGTGATTCAAAACTTATCGTACAAATTTCGTGGAGAGGTGGGGAATACGTCAGAAAACCGATGTCGCATAGCAAAGTATGTCCGCAAAAGTACGCATTCGCATGTAGATGGCGCTGTGAGTAGACAACCAGCCACCCAGATCACCTGATTTATCGGCCATGGATTTCTTTTTTTTTTTGGAAGCAATGAAAGACTTTGTGTATGAGACTCCCCTCGACAGTGAAAGGGACCTTGTTGTACGAATAGCACCCGCCGCAGCACTGTCTGTGAAATGCCGGGCGTTTTTGAAAATGTTCGGCGGTCAATGCAACGGCGCTGTGAATTATGTGTTCGTGTAAATGGTCGCAATTTTGAGCACCTAATGTGAATCTGCACTTTATCTTGCTGTAATAAAAGTCACATTCCTTACCATATAATTGCACTCAGCTCCTATGTTCTCTTTACTTGTCCAGTTTGTTCATGTGGATGACGTTTGCGGACATACTTTCCTGTGTGAAATCAGTTCTCTGATATATCCCTTACTGCTCCACGAAATTTGTACAATAAGTTTTGAATCACCCTGTATATATATAATTATACAGGGTGTCCACTCCAATCGTGGACCAATAGCTAATTTCTAAACCGTTAGAGATAAGCATATAGTTTATTTAGGAAAAAAATCTCCAAATTACGAAAGGAATTTTGGGTCTATTCAATGTTTTTCAAAAAATCAAATTTTGAAAGAGTTACGAAATTTAAATTTTTATACAGCCCCCCAGTCCTATCAATCATATTTAGTAAAACATTCTTGACACTGTAACGTTTAAAACTAAAAAAAAATCACTCTTCTACCACAAAAATTGACCGAGTTATTACGTTTTGAAAAATCAAGATTTTGAAGGATTTCGCATACGGTCCCTTAAGCGATCTCGCGATGACGTCATGAAACAATGCAAAATCTTGATTTTTCAAAACGTCATAACTCGGTCAATTTTTGTGGTAGAAGAGTGATTTTGTTTAGTTTTAAACGTTACAGTGTCAAGAATGTTTTACTAAGTATGATTGGTAGAACTGGGGGGCTGTATAAAAATTTAAATTTCGTAACTCTTTCAAAATTTGATTTTTTGAAAAACCTTGAATAGACCCAAAATTCCTTTCGTAATTTGGAGATTTTTTCCTAAATAAACTATATGCTTATCTCTAACGGTTTAGAAATTAGCTATTGGTCCACGATTGGAGTGGACACCCTGTATATAAGCGATTCTATGTAAAAAGGGAACAAGATTAGTGCAAAAATTCACTCTTGTGTCTTGTGTATGCTTATAGTCTCATAGTTTTGTACTTCGTAAACATTCTCACATCTTCCTGCTTTTGTATCATTTTTTAGCCTACTTTCCCGTTAAAAATAAAAGAAAGACGAAAAAAGTATTAAAATTGGCTTAATGTATGTAAAAAATATCGCCAAGTTCAAAAAATATCGCCAAGTTAAAAAAAATATCGCCCAGTCCAAAAAATATCACCAAGTTAAAAAAATAAAAAGGTAAAATGAATATCGAAAAATTAAAAATTTGAAAGTAGGGTATTGAGATGGGGAATTTGTGTGTCGGTCTGTCGGTCGGTCTGTCGGTCTGTCGGTCGGTCTGTCTGTCCCCTCCCCCCCCCTAATAACTTTTGAATGAATATTCCGATTTGGACAAACTTTTTTTTGTTGGAAAGATCTCGGCGAGTACAGCTCATTCCCATATTTGATTTTTCGATTTGAACAATTTTTGGTTCAACTTTGAGCCGTTCAAACAACCTGTCCCGCGATGCTAACTTTTTAGTTAACAGTCCGATTTGAACAAACTTTTTTTTGTTCGAAAGATCTTTTCAAGGATACTTCATTCCTGTATCTACATTTTCGATTTGAACAATTTTTCGTTCAACATTGAACCGTTCAAGCAACCTTTCCCCCCTAATAACTTTTGAATGAACATTTCGATTTGAACAAACTTTTTTTTGTTGGATAGATCTCGGCGATTACAACTCATTCCCATACTTGATTTTTCGATTTGAACAATTTTGGTTCAACATTGAACCGTTCAAGCAACCTTTCCCCCCCCCCTAATAACTTTTGAATGAACATTCCGATTTGAACAAACTTTTTTTTGTTGGAAAGATTTCGGCGAGTACAACTCATTCCCATATTTGATTTTTCGATTTGAACAATTTTTGGTTCAACTTTGAACCGTTCAAACAACCTGTCCCGCGATGCTAACTTTTGAGTGAACAGTCCGATTTCAACAAACTTTTCGAAAGATCTTATCAAGGATACTTCATTCCCGTATTTACATTTCCGATTTGAACAATTTTTCGTTCAACATTGAACCGCTCAAGCAAGCTGTCACCCCTAATAATTTTTGAGTGAACAGTCCGATTTAAATAAACTTTTTTTTTGTTCGAAGGATCTCAGCAAGGATACTTCATTACAGTATTTAAATTTTCAATTTGAACATTTTTTCGTTCAACATTGAACCGTTCAAGCAACCTTTCCCCACCTAATAACTTCTGAGTGAACCATCCGAATGGAATAAACTTTTTTTTGTTTGAAAGATCTCGGAGAGGTTCATTTCCTTATTTCACTTTTTGGTTTGAATCATTTTTCGTTCAATATTGAACCGTTCAGAAAATAATTTAACATTAGCGCCTACGGGGAATTTAAGTTGAATGTTGATCCTGGAACTTAAAGTCGGATTTCCTTCAAACTAACTTTGTAAAAAAATGGTTTTGATAAATAATGTTTGTAAAGTACTTTTCTGAATAATCTTCTGTGAGGACTCTGATTCCGACTCCGACTCCACAAACATGGCGTAAATGCAGGCTCAGAAAAAAAATGACTGACTGTGCAGACGATTTTTTGTTTATTTATTCATTTGTGTTATTTTATTTATTACTATTATTTTTTTTTTGGCAGACGATTTTTTTTTTGTAACAAAAGTGTTTCATTCACGAGAGCATTTTATTCTTTATTTATATTTAACAACTGGCAACGGTTTAAAAGTGAAAATCGAGGCGTTTTATCGACGGACGAGTTTTTTTTCCTTTCTTTGATAAAATGTGTTTTGATGTACTTTGTACTTTTAATTTTTTTTTTTTTTGAAAACGATTGAGGAATTTTTCTACGGAAGAACTGTAACAGTTACATTCTTTAAAAGGTGCGACAAAACTTCATTTATTCATTTATTTACTTTTTATGTCTCTATTTCATCTGATGAGAGGGGTATATTTTGCTTTTAGAAATCAGCTTTAAGTGCTAAAAAGGTATGTTTGACATAATGTTTAGTCTCAGATGATCAAGAGAATAATGATCAGATGCTAGAATGCCGATGTCGATGTACGGGAAAGTAGGCTCGTTTAGTTCTTGACAGAACTTCTTGTTGTTTACTGTTGTCCACATTTTTAGTTCAAACATTTTAGGAAGACATTTTTTTTTTTTTTTTGCACTATCTTGACTGGTTTTGAGTACTTATTGATAATTTGCAAGAGCTACAATAGAATCTTCACGCTCTTCAGCGTTTGATGAGCTGGGGTTTTAGCAGTTGCATTTTCTCTCCCCCCCTCCCCTCTCCTTTAAAAAAATGTTTTTTTAAGTATTTATTTTCAGGGACTTTTTTAAAAGGTTTGCACTATTTTGTCACTTATATTTCCTCCTTAAAATACATGAAATATGAAATGCAACTTATATTTTTGTTGGACTCTTTTATATCATTTCATATTTGATTTAAACATTTATGCAAAAATTCGGGGTAATTCGTACAAAATTACTTCAAACGCAGTAAAATTTTGAAACATTTAAAGAACTTTTACTGTTGTTGATGAGGTATTTCCGAGGTAATTCGGATAATTTTTCCTGATTCTGGAAATTTCAACCAAAAGAATCAACTTTTAAATGTACATACCTTTCCCGAGCAAAACCTCTTTATAAAATCGTTTCTTTTCCCCTCCAAAATAAAGCACCTTTATGCACATTTACCGACATCCTTTTTAGCCTACTTTCCCGTTAAAAATAAAAGAAAGACGAAAAAAGTATTAAAAGTAGCTTAGTGCATCTAAAAAAATATCGCCAAGTTAAAAAAATAAAACTAAAATAAATATCGAAATATTAAAATTTGAAAGTAGGGTATTGAGATGGGGAATTTGTGTGTCGGTCGGTCGGTTTTGTCTGTCCCCCCCCCCCCCCCCGCCCTAATAACTTTTGAATGAACAGTCCGATTTGGACAAACTTTTTTTTGTTGGAAAGATCTCGGCGAGTACAGCTCATTCCCATATTTGATTTTTCGATTTGAACAATTTTTGGTTCAACTTCGAACCGTTCAAACAACCTGTCCCGCGATGCTAACTTTTGAGTGAACAGTCTGATTTGAACAAACTTTTTTTTGTTCGAAAGATCTTATCAAGGATACTTCATTCCCGTATTTACATTTCCGATTTGAACAATTTTTCGTTCAACATTGAACCGCTCAAGCAAGCTGTCACCCCTAATAACTTTTGAGTGAACAGTCCGATTTAAATAAACTTTTTTTTTGTTCGAAGGATCTCAGCAAGGATACTTCATTACCGTATTTAAATTTTCAATTTGAACATTTTTTCGTTCAACATTGAACCGTTCAAGCAACCTTTCCCCACCTAATAACTTCTGAGTGAACCATCCGAATGGAATAAACTTTTTTTTGTTTGAAAGATCTCGGAGAGGCTCATTCCCATATTTCGCTTTTTGATTTGAACCATTTTTCGTTCAATATTGAACCGTTCAGAAAAAAATTTAACATTAGCGCCTACGGGGAATTTAAGTTGAATGTTGATCCTGAACTTAAAGTCGGATTTCCTTCAAACTAACTTTGTAAGAAAATGGTTTTGATAAATAATGTTTGTAAAGTACTTTTCTGAATAATCTTCTGTGAGGACTCTGATTTCGACTCCGACTCCGCAAACATGGCGGAAATGCAGGCTCAGAAAAAAATGACTGACTGTGCAGACGATTTTTTGTTTATTTATTCATTTGTTTTATTTTATTTATTATTATTATTATTTTTTTTTTTGGCAGACGATTTTTTTTTGTAACAAAAATTTTTCATTCACGAGGGCATTTTATTCTTTATTTATATTTAACAACTGGCAACGGATTAAAAGTGAAATTCGAGACATTTTATCAACGGACGAGGTTTTTTTCTTTCTTTCTTTGATAAAATGTGTTTTGATGTACTTTGTACTTTTATTTATTTTTTTTTTTTTTTTTTTGAAAACGATTGAGGAATTTTTCTACGGAAGAACTGTAACAGTTACATTCTTTAAAAGGTGCGACAAAACTTTATTTATTCGTTTATTTACTTTTTACGTGTCTATTTCATCTGATGAGAGGGGTATATTTTGCTTTTAGAAATCAGCTTTAAGTGCTCAAAAGGTATGTTTGACATAATTTTCAGTCTCAGATAATCAAGAGAATAATGATCAGATACTAGAATGCCGATGTCGATGTACGGGAAAGTAGGCTTGTTTAGTTCTTGACAAAACTTCTTGTTTATGAAATGATAAGCAAATTTTTGTTCAAATTCAGTTTACAAGTTTTGAAACAGATTTCTAATTAAGACCTACCAATTTAACAGGAAAAAGTCAAAAACTGCTCTGCAATTTACAATAAATGATCAAATTTTTCTGCTGCACGAACATTTCACTTTGCCTGAAGCATTCATTTATTCAGATCCAAGAACGAGCAATCATAAATAAAGCTTGAATAGAATTATTACCTTTCTCCCCCAACTTCTTCCAAACAATAATAATTTCTAGTTTGTACAGAGCTCTTCGTTTCAATCAAAATAATAGAAAACAAGTTTTGACTATGTTTACATCTAAAAATATAATCTCAAAATCTATTTGTGATCTTTTTCCTGCCATCGTTTAACATTTCTTCTGCAAGTAAAATAAGAGATTAGTTTGCTTGAAACGTAAGACACATGAAAAAAGGTTCCGAAAATGGCTATTCATAAAGTTGTTCAGATGATTTATTTTAGGAACGGAAACAACAGTCATTTTAAATTGCTATTTTCGGAAGTAAAAATAAAAGTGTTTCAGATGGTAAGAGTTCATTATGTAACATAACGATAAGCAAATGGTCATGAATCTCTTGTTTATTTGAACCTGAATTTTTGAACTGAAACTACACACGGCTACAGCTTTATGAGTTGTCATACACGAAAAAATGAATGTTGTTTTTACAGTATAATATAGTTAATTTCATAGCAATGAACTGCAAATTTGCTAATTTTACAGTACTAAGCTAAAATTGCTAATTTTACAGCACTAAACTAAAATTGCTAATTTAACAGTTTATTACCATGCATTTAACAGCTGTAAACAGGAACGTTTGCTGCCAGTATTACAGTCGACGTTCGTTATAACGACCACTCGTTATAAAGACTATCCCAATATAACGACTGGTGGGAAAAGCCCAACTTTATCTCAATATACTCTATTTTCGACCTCTTATAGCGACCCCTCGTTATAAAGACCCTTTTCTGTCGGACGGAGATGGTCGTTATATCGAGCGACGACTGTATACCGTTGTTTTTGCGCAGGCCCGCCATTTAGGGAGGGGGGGGGGGTCAATTGCCCCCCCCCCCCGACTTTTGGAAATCAATGTATTGGCATATAAGTGGGCGTGGTTTTTGTCACTTTTTGGTAAATTTTACGTTGTGTATGCACCCTTTGCCCCCCCCCCCTGGAAAAATTCGAAATGACGTCCCTGTTTTTGCAGCATAATGCAACTAAATTTTGCGCCAATAAACGGTAAAATTGCTAATCTTACAGTAAGAAACTGTAAATTTGCTAGTTTTAGTTTATTACTGTGCATTTCAGTTTTAAATTGGAACCTCGGCTGCCAGTATTATTCTGCAAAAACAACATTTTATTTTTTGCAGTGTAGCTGCCAACAACGAAAGCTAAAAATTAGGGAGACCCATGTGTAAAATTTAGGAAACTTTGCATGAATAAATTTAACAAAAATATGCGTGTTAAAATGATTTTGAAAAAGTGCACTGTATATACAAACCAAGAAAGAAAAAAATTTGAATTTTGACGTCTTAAATTCAAATCATATTTTTCGCAATGTCGAATTGTGACAGGTGTGTGTCTGTGTAGGTAGTCATCTGTATGTGCTCCTTCACTATCACGCAGGACATGGGCGCCACCATGTCTTACATGGACGTCCCAGGAGGTGGTGCAACAAAACACCCTGTTGTACACTTCGAATTCAGTCTGAAAAGGTGACTACACGACGTCTAAGGTCCAAAAAGAAAACGTATAGCAATTTTTCTTCACTCAAAAATAAAAAAAAGGAAAAAAGAAAAGAACTTTCAGCATTACTAGAAAATCTAGTGAATCAGACTTCTATAAAGGTTTTTACGCTAAAAAAACAACTGCTACCAAAAAATATAAACTGTTGTTTTCACAGTATAATACTGGCAACAAAAGTTCCAGTCCGCAACAAAGGCGCAGTGGCGTAAATAGCACCTCTGCAGCACCGCAGGGGTGGGGGGGGGAGTACATGAGGTATGAGGGCGTACGATCCAGAAAAAAATAGCACTATGAGCTTCTGATTTTTCAAAGTAATAAAATATAATTTCTTCTAGGGGGGGGGGGCGCACCCAAGTCTATGTGTAAGCTTTAGCACTTGCTTGAAATTTTCGAGAATGTAAGTCTGTGTCAATCTCTGTGCATATAAAGTGTTTAAAAGCGAGTGCAAAATTTCATACAAAATACTAAAAAGCTGAAAATAATTACTGAAACGAAAAAGGTTTTAAATTTATCATGTTTTTAATGCAGACTAAAAATTAAAAAAAAAAATTGTCCAAGCCTCACGTGACTTTTAAAGCCCCGCAGATATTCAGAACTTCTTACAAATGGTCCGGAAAATGTGTGATTGGGAATTTTTAATAGCTGTCAAAATACTTGCATGGTTGAAAGGAAAAACATGGGGTGCGAGTTCTACATTACCATAAGAGGTGTAAAGAGTAGCAATCAGCGAAAGAACTTACATCACCAGTGAATATTATTTGCAGTACAATAAAATTGTCAGTTATATTTTAATGCAACTGTGTTAATTTTTGCTCACGCCCCAAATTTTTCCTTTTGATCATACAAGTATTTTAAAACTTACTAAAAATTTCCAATCACACATTTTCTGGACAATTTGTAAGAAGTTCTGAATCTCTATGGGGCTTTAAAAGTTACGTGAGGCTCAGAGAAAATATTTTTTTAATTTTTTAGTCAGTATTTAATTTTAGTCAGTTATTTAAATAATTTGTCTTGATTTCGTTTAACGATATCAAATATGAAAAGTAATGCCGAGAGTTTGGAGGATTGCCAAGAAATGTATAAGTTTCTAATGAAATGAGTCTTTAGCGAGTTTGCAAAATAATTATATCAAGAGAAGATTCAGGATGTTATAAATAGGGGATTTTGCAATATACCGGAGGCAAAAACGCTGACAATTGACCGGAATTCGGTATTTTTAAAAGGGCGGCCAATATCGGAATACCGTATTAAATACCGGGGGGGGGTATTGAAATTATTCAAAAAAAGAAATGAAAACATACTTGTTTTGTTGTAGTGTTGCAAAAATGTATACCAAAAATATAAAATATCATATGCAAATATAATAAAGAAGGAACAAATATTTGGTAAAATATAAAATAAATACAAAACAGTGAGCAAAAGTATTGACATTAAAAAGAAAAGAAACACAGATAAAAATAATCATTTTTTTTAACAGAAAAAAATAAACAAAACGTAATAGTAGAGTACAAAAAGAGAGTCTGCCTGTTGTCAATGTATCAATTGAAAAAAAAAAAAAGAACTTTTTCGTACTGCTGAGGTTTTAAAATAAGAGCTTA